>BBXU01001980.1:0-22522 GCA_001598975.1 Parachlorella kessleri
TTTGTCAAGGTTCCTATGAAGTGGGGCCGAAGGGGCAGCACCCAGGATGCAGTACTTTGGTCAGAAACTAAAAGCAGGAGCCCAGGGTGGACATAGTTCAATACTTTTGCAGCTGGTACACGACCATAGTACTTGTAACATGGTCAACACACACAGCTTGTGCAGCTTGCCTAGACTGGGAAGAAGCGTACCCCGCCCATCCACCGAAAATTGATGGGCTGTGTCACCTGCATGATGGCTGCCACAACACCTGGGTCCGGGGTTGAGTCGTAGCCAGCAAACTCCCGGCTGCTGCCAATCAGTAGCGAACCTGACGCGCTAGTGGTGGCTGTGAAAGTTATCTCGGCAGCTGTGGGTGGGCCGCTGCCGCTGCCTGGTGCTGGTGTTACACATGCTGCCGCTGCTGCTGCCGCTGCTGCTGCCGCCGCTGATGTTGCCAGTGGCTGCTCAGGTTGGCCTGCTGTGGAAGCCCAGCCTGCAGCCACTGCAGCTGCCGCCAAGGCAGGGGTGGCAGCCTCCCTTCGGCCACTGTCATAGTGCTGCAAAGCGCAACGCAGCACTTCCAGGGGTGTCGTTAGACGGCACTGCAAGACCGCAGCTCTTGGCTTAGCCCAGCAGCGTGTGGGGCGAATAGGACCGAATAGGTGGGTCCTTGCCTGCCAGTAGCAGTCCCAAGGTCCAGGCATGGACAAGCTGGCAATGTTGTCCCTCGGCGAAACTCTGCCCAGGAGAGGTTGGTGAGGCGTGCAAGCCAGCATGAGGATCCTGCTCACCTTTGTGTACCCCATCTCCATTAGCCCTCGTGATGTCTCCGGCATTGCATGAGGCCTGGGCATCTCCAAAAGTAGGCCTTTCCTAGGCTTCAAAGCCGCCGCCCAGTCCACTGTGCTGCCCTCCAGCTGCCCTGCCAAGAAGTCTCCAGTCCAGGCGCCGGCGGCAACGACCACGCCATGGGCAGCATGCAGCCTGGTAGGGCATGACATGCCAAGGTATGACATAGCAGGGTTAGCAGGGGCGGCCAAATTGCAGGCAGGGGGGGTCAGCTGACAAGGCGTGATCAACGTGGCGTGAATGGCAGGGGCAACACGGCTAAGAAGAGAAGGGCGATTCGCATGTGCTCTTTGAACTTTGACGTCGTTGCCACCCTAGAAGGAAAACGTTGAACAGGAATCTAAGGGAATCATAAGTGGCGACACTCCCTGCAGTCACAACCCTTTGCTTAACCTCACCCTCACCCACCTGCGTGTTGTGGTTTGCAGGCCCGTGACCCTGCCTGTACTGTCAAAGAGCAGCGCCTCCGCCCGCTCATAGAACAGCTTGGAGAAGCGACGGCCCTGTGCCTCACAGGCGGCTTGCAGCGCCGCTGCCGTGCGTCTGCCATTGATTTGCAGGTCGTCCGGGACTAGCAAGGCGCTGCCCTCAGGTGGGAATGCGAGTGCCGGCTCCAGCCTGGCTGCAATGCCCGCCTCTGCCCATGTGGCTCTCACGCCTGCCTGGGAAAGCAGCTGCTGCCGCTGCTGGAGGGCAGTGCTCTCCTCTGCATTGGTCGCTATGAGCATGCTGCCTGTGGGCTGCAGGGGAAGCAAGCGATTACTTCACTGGTCAGCTCGACAGCAGATTACGTAAGGGGCATCAAGTGAACTCGTCGACGCACCAGACACGTGCCCGATATGGCTCATAGCACTGCCAGATAGGCAGGGGATCCCCGTTAGCGTTATTTCCTTGGGGACCACCTGGGTGATCGCTGTACGCGCTGCTAACTGCTCGCCCCATTTGCTGAAATTAGTGCAGGAGGAGCCTCCTTTTGGGTTTGTGAGGCTACAATCCAGCCCCATACATTGCGGCATTACAATGTTATGACATCCCATATAGGGCCATGAGCAGGTGGAGTGAGCTGAGAACAGATAGTTCACGGTGGAGGACCGACGATGCAGCCCCTACCTGCAGCTCCACTGCCTCCTCGCTCAGCTGCGGAATGGATGCACCAGCCAGCCACTCCTCCCACAGCCGCTTGCTGTGCACAGCCAGGTCCCAAAGGGGGCTCGAGATGTCACGGTGAGCCAGCCACAAGTACCCTTGCCCCGCCCCAGTGGCCCCCGAGCAGGGCACCTGGAGGAAGAGCCACACACACGGGAGAACAGGATACCTACTGGCTAGACACAAATATCATAACATCTGGCATGCTTTTACCAGTGCAAGTGCAAGAGCTGCATATGCCAGGATGTATGCGGGTACTTGGCCCCAGCCTTGCTGCCACACCTGGCGGTCTAGCAGGGCCACAGACAACTGCCTGTCGGCCTGCAGCAGAGCCAGCGCCGTGCAAAGGCCTATGACACCGGCGCCAACTACCACAACATCAACCTGCAGGTCCCTCGCTGCCATAGCCATGTGCACTGTTGTACGGCTGGCATGTCTGGCAGCTATTCCTTGAAAAACTGGCTTCCTGGAAAGGGGATGAACAGTCCTAGATGGGTGGGATGGATGGGGTGCTCGTTGCCCATAACTTGGCCTTCCTGCACTTGGCTGCCAGCAGGGTCTACATACTTGGGGGCAACCTGTAAGCAAGGTAAGGATGGACATTGCTGGTAAGTCACCTGGGTGAACATCCCATGCTTGTACGCTTCTTGATCGTCCGTAGACGGAAGACTGGGCTTGGCGCCCTCCCCGTCACAGCACGCGGAGCAAGGGTAGTGCGATTTTGAGAGGAGCTATTTGTCCGCGTTTTCGTTTGCCAGTAAGACTTTCATACCACACTTGTAAAGCAACCGATCCATAGACGCGGGCATCGAGCCTTAGCAAGTCCCTTTTGGCTTTTGGCTTGACCAGGAGCTTGGGCGACTACTAGTTGCCGGCGGGTTACGGTTCCTAACAAAGATGCTGCCGTGAGGCTGGGCTTTACCTCACATGTCCGATACATACAGGCGGCAGAGCGGGCCACAGCCTGCCTCCACCGCAGACCTGCTGGCGCACCTCAAGTCCAGCCTCGGCTCTAACAGCAAGTCACCAAGAACGTATGCGGCCCTGGCAGCCGGCAAGGTCCCTGCTGGGCAGGCCAGACCGGGCAAAGGTGCCGACCAGCGGGCTCGAAACTCAGCGTTCTTCAACCGTCGAGACTCTCCAAGCCCTGACCTCCTTGCGAAGGTGTGGGGGCAGTGCAAGCCAGTAATAACGCTGACAGCTCCCTTGAAGTGTGCCAGCTTGCTACCCAGGGTACTGGATCAGTGAAGTGATCTAGTCTTGAAAAGCCCAAGGTGCAACTGAGTCCTGCTGATACATTGCGTTGCAGGTGGCATCACTGTTAAGGCAGTCCGACACCACGCAATCCAGCCGTGTTCCCCAGCTCATCTCTGGGCAGTCAAGGGCTGCTACTCCGCTAAGCTCCAACCGAAGCACCCCAGAGGAGTGTTTTGGCAGCGATAATGGCCACCAGTCCAGTGCAGCAGGCTGGGCTTCAGAAGCCTCCTTCACCAGACCAGCCTCGGTGACACCATCAGGCAAATCTGCAGCTCGGGGCCTAGGCATCAAGCGGTCTGCCACAACCCCAGAGCCGCATTCTGCCCCTTTCAGCCTGCCGTCTTTGTGTCAACCCAACACATCCGCAGGCAGCCGCCCATGGCAGACTGCTGACAGCAGGGAGCCAAAGCCTGCATGGAGACAGGGGCACCGGGAGCCTGGGACGCCTGCACCTACACAGACCGACCCCTCAGCTGTCTCAGCAGCAGCCGCTGACGCGGCGACACCGCCAGCCTGGTCCGAAGAGCTGCTGAACTGGATGCTGGCTGAGAAGGCAGAGTTGCTGCTTGAGGTGCAGCGCCTGCAGCGGCGGCAGGCGGAGGTGCAGCAGGAGTTGGACAGGGCGCGGGCGAGGGCGGCTGGGCCAGGATTGGAGCAGGAGGTGCAGCGCCTGAAGGTGGGTGGGAGTTGGTTGCTGAGCTGAATTGCATATTGAAATGGGGGCTGACACACTGTGGTATGCTTGGCTTAGAGCTGCCGCCCTGGTGGGAGGGGCTTCATTATCTTAACCATCATGACGTATGCGGCTTGGCCGAGTGGGTTTGAAGTGGCTGTTCAGTTTGACGTGGCTGTACAGGCTGGCCAACTTCGCAAAGCGGTCGCAATTCCTCTACAATTTAATTAAGCAACATAGCCAGCAAACCTCAAATCCTTGCCGAGTTGTGCACCGGAATCCTTGCCGAGTTGTGCGATGTGCAGGCTGAACGCCGAGTGCTGCTTGAAAAGTTGCAGCACTTGGCACAGCAGGATGCTGAAAGCTCTGCCCTTCTTGAGCGCGCCCGCATGGAAAATGATGCCCTGACTACCGAGCTGGAACGAAGTCAGGAGGTGGGTGGGTCTGCTAACGAGCGCATTTACTGGGCATCTTCCATAACTTTCCCAGTAAGCGCAAAAGAGATGCACCAGGCTCCATGTACGTGGACTTTTTTAACCCTCGGGAGATATGTTGTATGCTTTTGTTTTGCAGGTTTGCAAGGAGATGCTAGCTGCCCGACGCGCCGCCCGTGACGCCCTATCGGAGATGTCTGCTCAGAATGCACGGCTGGTGTCAGCTTATGTTGAGAAGAAGCAGGAGGCTGCGGCGCTACGAGAGGACCTGCGGCGTCAGCAGTGTGATGCAGAGGTGGGTCCTCAGATCTCAACAGGGTCCAAGGCATACCCTTGAAAGGATTGCTTTGGCTTTGGGTTGGGCCCCAGCTTGCAACTGTAGTACCTGCAGACTATCTGGGCAGATATGGTGTCCGCGGGAGAAGCTGTAGACGAAATGTTTGGGCAATATTCATGCATGATAGTGGACATGCTGCCTTAGTGAGGTAGGCAACGGAGTACAGATGGAACAGAGTCTTGCTTTAGGGAATTTACACTTTGTCCTTCATTGCAGGCCAGGATTCGTACCCTAGCGGAGGAGCTCCATACAACCCAGATCCAGTGTCTGACACTGAAGGAGCAGCTGTGCAGCCACATACACCTGCCTGCCACCTGTCACACCGAGCAAGGGCACCATTCCCCAAGCAGGCAGAGCAGTCGCACTGAAGGCCTGCCAGAGCCCAGCCCAGCGTGCAGAACCAGCAGCACTCTGGACGAGGAGATATCAGGTGTTGACTTTGCCAGTGCCTTCGCCTCCCCTGTCCGACAGCGAGCTCCGCCAGCCCCTCACCAGCAGCAGAATGGTAAAGAGAATGCCATGTGGTCCGGCAACAGGGGTGCGATTAACAGCAGCGGGAGGGGAAAGAAGCCTCTGGCCCAGCAGGGGCACGAGGCAGGCCAAGCGCCTGTTGCGGCTATGCCTGCCGGCGAGCCTGCAATGGCCACCAAGCAGGGGAAGGGCGATTGGGACAAGGAGCGCTCGGAGCTACTCTCGCTTCTAGAGCGCCTGCAGCACCAGCTTTCGGCCAATGCTGAACAGCAAGCGGCCACCCCAGCCAAGCAGCCAGCCAATGCTAGGGAGGCTTCATGGCAGGGACAGCAGCAAGACGGTGTGCGACAGCCACTCCAGGCACATAAGATACCACAGGACCTGGAGCAAGAGTCATCCCCTAGCTTTGCAGCTGCTTTCGGCCTTCAGTCTCCCAGCGTGCAGCAGCCCTCTCCTAAGCGGAATGCCAGTGCGCAGGACATCAGCTCGCCCTTCCCTCCCCCCAATGAGGAGTCCTCTCCCGCTATGACACCTCTATCTCACTCCTCCGCCGCTTCCTCGGGCCCGACGCCTCGTCACTCACACTTCTCAGTACCTCGCTACTCTGCCTCCTGCTCCGAGCCGCTGTCCAGGGTTGGCATGTACAGCGAGCAGGAGAGCCGGGTGTACAGCAGCGCCGGCAGCTCCCGGAGGAGCACTCAAGCAGCCACACCACATAGTCGCCGGAGCAGCGGCATCAACCTCAGCAAGGTTTTTGAAGGCGCTGCCAGCAACAGGGCCAACAGCAGGGCTTCTACACCTGGTAGTGATGCGTCAGAGAGCTGTGCGGTGCCAGAGGCTGCCTACTATGCTGCCCATACTTCAGGGGCCGCTCGCCCTGACAGTGCTGGCCTGTGTTCTGAGCCTTCCAGCGCCTCTGATGATGGGGATGCTGGCATGTCTACACCACATGCTGGAATGACAGGTTCACCTGCAGCGGCCTACCAGCCCACGCCCATCATCCCACCTATGGCCACTCCATTTGCCGCGCAGCCCCGGGAGGAGACCTGCTGCGAGCTTGGTGGCAGGATGGGGACAGCGCAGCAGTGCGCCCAGCAGCACCCATCACTGCGGCAGCATCAGCAGCCAGAGAATAGCGAGCTCAGGCCTGTGGGTATCAACAGCATGGAGGAGCACCCGGTTGTTGAAGGGCAGGGCACCCCTGAGGAGCAACGACTAGCAGCAGCTGAGGAGCGCAATGCTGTTTTAGAGGTGTGTCCGACCTTCTCTCTGAAACATGTATCCGGACGTGTGACTCCACTGTAGCCTCCCAAATTGCAATCTTGGGCTCGATGGTGTGTGTCAAAGCACTGTCCCGTGCTTTGCAAGCAACAACTGGCGAGTCCACACTCTTGGTTGCTCCAGGCGGAGGTGCAGCACTTACGCCAGCTGCAGCATGAGGCAGAGGAGCAGGCCAGACAGGATGAGCAGCGTCGCCAGATTGACCAGCACAAACAGGTACGATACTATGCTGCATGAAGCTGTGCTTAATTTATTTTAGAACCTGCAACGGCAGCAGCACAGAGGTGTGTTGCAGAGTTGTCGTCCTTTCTGTCAAAGGCCATCTTGGGTGTGCTTTAGCTGACCCAAGCCAACAACATGTCCTGGTGCCTCAGGCACTCCTGTGCATCCTCTTGTGCTGCAGGCAGGTAACGCTGCCTTCCAGCAACATCGTTATGAACAGGCAGTGCTGGAGTATGCAGCTGGGCTTGAGATCTGTTCGGCAGCTAAGAACGCCGCAGCTTCAGCCGTGCTCTTCTGCAATAGGGCAGCTGCACTCCATGCAATGGGCAGGTAAGGTTGCCCCCCCAATCCAGTCAACAACTACTTTCACTGACCGTGGCAGCGCTATTTGCACTCATTTCCTTTCAACCTTTGCCTTGCGTCACCCAGCAGCCATGTTCAGCTGGTAAAGTGCGAGCCAGACTACCATTATGACTATCATCATTGCATAGCATTCAAAGTCATCGCTCAGGCACAGTTCCTTAGGATTTTACAGGTATCTTGAGGCCGTGGCAGACTGTTTCCGAGCAGAGCAGCAGGATGCCAGCTATGCTCGCCTGTACCACCGCCGGGCTGATGCATACTGTGCTGTGGGTGCATACGATGCCGCTTCACAGGTGTGTTGCAATGCAGTCGAAATGCTTGTTGCTATTTCACCATGTTGGCTATAGGTTTCTCATTACCTGCCGCAAATTTGCGGGCTGCCCACATTGTAGGAGTGGGGAGCAAATTGAATGCTTCTGTAATGCTTCAACCATTTGATACAGAGGGCATTGCGCACAGAAACATCGTCGCTAAGAGGGCGCTCTTGACAAGGCCGATGGCGGCTGTCTACTTTCGGTGCAGGACCTGGCCCAGCTTGTGCAGATGGGCTGTGGTCGGGAGGTGCAGGCGCGGCTGCAGGAGGTGCAGCACAAGCTCAAAGCGCAGTACCCAGTCAACCACTACGCTGTGCTGGGTGTGAAATCATCAGCCAACCTTGCCGAGATCAAAACAGCATACAGGTGTGAGGTTCATGAGAAGAGGCTCGGCCTATTGGGGCCAAGCTGTCAAGTGAAACAGCGCTGCCACATCAAATTTTTACTTTGCGGCAAGGCATGCTTTCAGCGATGCTTGTGAGATAGCTACATATCTGCTCAGTGTGCAAGGGACTTACCCGGTACTCTCACCTCTTTGCAGGGCCTTGGCATTGAAGTTCCACCCTGATAAGGCTGGCCAGGGGCTGCCACATGCTGCTGCTGACGCGATTTTCAAGCTGGTCACAGCAGCCAATGCCACCCTTTCAGACGCAGAGAAGCGCCGCGCGCATGATCTGCAGTGCCTCAGGCACAAGTACCGTCGCTTCTACTCTTATCATTTCTGAATCGGCATGTCCGCCACCGGGTCTCATGCTCACGTGCTCATCGGTCTGTTTTTGCTTGTGCTTCACTCTAGGAGCCTCAGGCTGAAACTGCTGATTCTTGCAAACAACCTCGCTCTGGAGCTATGCCGTCTTTGCTACAGGTGTTTCTCGTCTCCATATACAATGTACAGTCTATTAGCTTGTATCTGGCTTTGTGAGGCATGGCAAACTCATGTTGCGGCCGCCAGACCAGCTATGTCTGCAGCGGCACTAGGTGTTGCACACGGTATATGGAAGCCTGGTACGCCCTTACATATCTTAAAGCCTTGCTGGTCAAGAACTTAACAGAAGGTGAAAGGCACACTGGAAAGGCAGGCATGCGCCTCCGCCCGATGACCAAGTGTGACTACTCTCCAGCTGCAATGTCTTTTGCTCCGTCATCGTTCTCATCTGCCTCAGATTTCCAGCTCTTACTAGCGAGTGGGGTGCTGTGGCGGATTTAAGCGAGTTCCTGCAGGTTGTTGAGTGGCCGACTGTCATACCTCGGCTCGCTTAAAGCCTTTGTCTGCTCGCTGAGTTAAGCGCAACTGCGATCGTGAGCCAGCCAGCTGTTACTGATCACTGCGCTCTGATAGAGCCTTGGATGGCGTACCTGCAACAGCCGGGCGGTGGCTCCAGCTCTTGGGTGGTTGCTAGCTCAGCGCTGGCACCCAAAGGCAGATGGCAAAGCTCGGTGCTGGGCTGCTGGAGCGACTGGGGGACCTGCTGCTACGGTCTTTTCTGCCTGCCGTGCTTGTATGGCAGCATCGCTACTCGCACACAGGGAGGTGGCTGCCTGCAGCCCAGCTGCCAGTACTGTTTCTTAAGCTTCATATGCCTCTGCGCATGTAAGTGGGATGCAGCCTTTGGTGCACTAATTTCAAGGTATGCGTTTAGCGGTTCTAACAGGTGGGCAACCCTGATGCAGGCCTCGCAAAAGACAGCCGGCGGCATATCAGAGAACGCTTCAACCTTGAGGCAGCTCCCTGCAGGGACAGCGTGACACACTGTGTCCTCGGCCCCTGCGCAGGCACGTTACTTGAAACTGTAGTGGTATGCACTGGGCTGATTTCCTGAGCTGCTGCTAGGTGTCAGCTGAACTGATAAAGCTATGACTTGTGCTGCAGTTTGCCAGGAGGCTAGAGAGCTCAAGGTGAGCCAATCTGCCGTTCTGCAGCACTTCTGTTTGCAAGCAATCATGACCTGGTGACAAGTTTTACAGTGTGTCTGCAATTCCTCTGACAAACGTCGTGGTACATGCTGCAGACACGGAAGTTGCTGGCGTACGAGCCACCCGCGGCACAATATCTCACTGCAACAGTGCCGCCACAGCAGCAGAGGACCTAGGCATAGGCATATTCCTCGACACGTAACCTTCGGCAGATCTGGGCTATTTGCACCTGGAGTAGGGGATCAGCGCACCTTTTAACGATCGTACCAAGTGTGGAGAAGGACTGTCTTTACCCATATTCCATTGAAGGTGTGATATATGTGACAGCACGAGTGAGACAGCAGTATGGCGGATGCCAGCTGCATCGTCAGCAAAGCCGAAAGTAGGGAAATGGTACACCTGCAATGGGCTTTCCTCCTTAAAGTAACCAGCATGGCCAGGACCACCCCTAACGGATTCATTCCATGCATCTCTGCACACCTGGACGTTCGGCTTTCAATGCCTAAGGTCAGTAATGCTGGGATACATTTGTGCTGCGATGTGTTAGACAAACAACCTCTAAGAATATCGGACAAAGGCATGCTGGGCCCTTCGGCTACACCTTCTTGCAGCCACGCCCTCTAGTCCAGGCTGCCTGCTCTCAGCGCAAGCAGCCCTACCAGGTGTCATTATTCGTCCCTGACTGGCAGCTTGTAGGATAGGCTGATGTTGTCATCATAGCCAACATCGGAGAAAGGGTCCCGATGCACAAACATCATATGCGCATAGCCTCCATTCTCTGCATTCAAGCCACCCAACAGTTCGGCAAAAACTTTTTGGCATATGCTACATGGCGAAGCCTGTGACATCGATATCAACCACCATGCTAGCACCCAGATCTCCCTTGCACTTGAGCCTCCTAGTTGCATCTGCCATCAACAAGCTGCCTGCCACAAAACTTGCTCCTAGCACACCTACAGGATGGTACAGCATGCCCCAGCCCCTGTCTCATGCTCATCCGGCAGCTGGGGGATTCACCCTAATGCAGGCTGTATCCGGCTTTTAGCTTTGCAAGCACGTGACCATGACTCGGCTATGGCAGTTCACATCCAAACCGCCACCGCTGCAGACAGTTGTGGAGCACCCACCTACCTGCGATTCCCAGCAGAAGCTGCGCCGGAGCTGTCAGCTGGCTGCTCTGTAGTGCCTTGCCCAGGTGCTTGACCAGCATGTACACTGCAGCCGCATCTCCCGGCCGCTGCTCCGCTTCCCTAAGCCGCCCCTCCGCGGTGGGGGCCCTGCATGGAAGGCGCCCGTGATACAACAAGTGAGTAGAACCGGGAGAGGGGCACAGTGGCAGTCCAGAGAGACTGAAGGTTCATAATGCTGGCTCCCCCTGTCTAGTGCTTGTGAGCGCAGTGGTTGCATCCCAGCACTCGCCCGGTCTTTACCACAAAAGGTTGCTCCTCGCTATCAACATCCTGACATGATCGCCAAGCACGTTGAGCTTGCACTTGTTTTGAACAATACGACACAGCTTCCGTGCCCCCAGCAACCAAAGGAACCTGCACCTTGACGCAACCTCCCAGTCCCCTCCGCAGTTTTGGTCCATGCCTGCTGCACTGCCCAGCTAACCTCAGTGGCTCTGCCTCCTGCCCGACAGCTGCTGGCAGCACCTCCAGCCCGCGCAGCTCTG
Organism: Parachlorella kessleri; assembly: GCA_001598975.1. Taxonomy (NCBI): domain Eukaryota; kingdom Viridiplantae; phylum Chlorophyta; class Trebouxiophyceae; order Chlorellales; family Chlorellaceae; genus Parachlorella; species Parachlorella kessleri. Next base: position 10,919 of record BBXU01001980.1, read on the forward strand.
TGCTGAAGTGGAGCCCTGGCGTGGCTGCCTGCAAGTGCAGGTCCCCCTGCTTGGTGACCGCTAATGTCACATCACTGGCCACCCCCTTGAGCTTGTCAACAATGGCCTGCATATCAGGAGAGTATGCTGACCTGTGAGATAGGGGGGCTCTTGACTGATGACTTCGAGGTGGCATCTGGCAGCCTCTCTGCAAGCAGGCTTTGGGTATATGCATAGGCCCACTCCACCAGACGGGTATTGGACAAAGGCCAGCGCCGCCTACACCACCGGCGGCCACTGTTTGATACATGCCGTGCTCCGTAGCACTCAATGCAGAGTGGTGCCAGCAGCCCAGCACTAAGCCCCCTGCAACAGCTGCATATGAGGCTCAGTCCCGGACTCACCTGTGACCAGGCGCCTCTGTTGCAAACACAGACACAGCCACGCTGGAGGCAATGCCAACACTTGCAGCCAATCTCTCCCTTTACCTCGCCCGCTCACGGACCTGTATTCGCTGCGCCTCCGGCTGAATGTCGAGGTAGAACGGACAGAGCTGGCCCACCTCCTTTTGCCGCACCAGCTGGTCCACCTCGCTGGCCGTGCAGGGACGGCTTATTGGCAGGTCCTGTACACCAGGTGAAAAGTAGTGATGTAAGGGATTGCTGCCTGTTCACCCCTCCGTAGTTGAAGGGATGGCTGGCTTCATTGTAAAGTCCCTTCCCAGCAAGGTAGCCATGCGCAAGCCATGCTGCTGCCTTTGGACTACAGCGGAATAAGTGGGCATCACTTGGGCGAGCGCACCTAATTGCGTTACGCCAGCATATGCATGGCCGTACCTGCAGCACTTGGAGGTTGGGTCCTCGCCAGGAGCATGACAGCGTGGGGCGCTCCTGCTGCGCTGTGTCACCTGCAGAGCGGCCACCGCACTACCATGTCAAGCCATGTGAACGCTAGAAGCGCTGTCTCACAGCGGCTGACTGGACGATGCTTGGCAGCCCCAATCTCGACTGCCTGCCCTGCAGAGCTTAGCCCCAAACGGAGTGGCTTCTTAGGGTTGATGCTACCTAGCCACAGAGCTGGCTGCACCACTCCCCACATGTAAAATGAGACACTTTTGGCCCACCACGACCAGCATTTAAGCTCGACCTCTTCATAATTGTGGCAATCCTTAAGTGTATGCATGTCTGGGTACGGGCTCCTGCATCCCTGCTGCCCTTTCCTGTTCACTTCGCCCAAGGAGACTCCCAACTCAGAATACAGGCCGCCCCTTGACCCCTACCGTCCCGCCAACTCAAAACCGCATAGGCCCATAGGGACCCGCACGACTGTTCCCTGCCCTGGGACAAAGCACCCTGTCAATCAACCTACCCGAGGTGGGCACCTTGCGCATGCTAAGCCTGATATCCAGCGTGTCCGCCTCATGCTGGGCAGCCGAGCGCAGCACCTTGAGGAACAGCCCCAGATCCACGGTGAAGGCGATGAGGTTATTATGCTTGCTCACCACGCGATAGCTGGAAGGCTCAAACAACACCTCCTGCGGGGGAGGGAGTGATTTGGGTGGGGCTGACCTACTGGTGAGGAGGGCAGTGGGCTGCTGCAGTGCCATGAGCAGCCTGAAAGAGCACGCCCTGAATGGGGAGCTGGCGCTGCTGGTGAAGCGGGGGATGTTGGGGACAAGCTGTCAGGGTCTCAGCGCTGAAGACGGACAAAGAGTGGCTAAGAGGGAGGCGAGCCAACCATAAACTGGCCTGTCCCCCACCGACATACATTTAAGGCAGCACCTGTGGCAGCTGCATTGTAGGCATAACACAGCTGCTTGCAGTGGTGCGATCCTAGGCACACCGTCCCTGCTGCCAAAAAGCAGCTGGCATGGCTCACCAGCGCCAGGCGGGCCGTGATTTGCAGGCCGTCGGCGTTCAGGGTGGTCTGTATAAGGTGGACATCCTCGGGACTCATTAGTAGCTGGCACTGCTTGCCAAACTTCTCTAGTGTGGGCAAGAAACCTTTTTCCAGCACCCTCAGCCCACGATCAGACAGGGTGGCCTTGAACTTCATCTAGCTAGGACCCCTTGGCTAGCTAGATCACATTAGAGCCAGCAGGGCTACCACAGACACAGAGTTTCGTCGATTGAGGCGTACACTAAGAGCAGTGGTTGGTTCATCAAGAATCTTCAACCAGTCCCATGACGCAATTGTGCCAGACGAAAGAGCTCACCTCAGTCAACCATGATACTGATAACGTGTTACCTTGCTTCATTCAATTTCTTTGTTTTTGGCAGTGCCAGCAGGTGAGTAAGGATGACAGACGATATGCGCGCTCTTCCACCACCACCACCACCACCAAGCAATGCGGGCACAAGAATGCACGTCAGTTCCCATCAATAGGCGGTACTCCGAGATTTCCACAGTGGCGTTGGCCCCAGTGGCCACTGCTGCCATGGCTGACATGGAGCAGAAGGGAACAGGCTCGGTTCCGACCCTACTAAGTCTCAGCCTGCACGTAAGTCGCTTTGATATATTATTGCACGCCTGTGTTGGTTACGGGTTTCTTGTCGCTGTGGGTGGGTCAGCAGGGTGGCCACCTGGCCTGGGGTGCAGGGTTATACTGTCTTTGGGCAGCTATAGCAGCTTAAATACTACACCCTAACTGTGTGCAAGAACCCTGTTGCAGGCAGCACTGGCTGGGGATTACTGGAGAGTGCAGAGGAGGCAGCTGGCGGTGAGCGAAATGTCCCCCGGAGTAATCGATCTTAGGCCTGGCTGTCTGGGTCTGGGTCGGTGAAAGGTCGGGGATCATTAGTGCAGTCCTCTTTTATGGACTGGCATGCAGCAAGCAATTGGTAGATAAAAGCTGAGCTGCTGCACTATACCTGGGTGTCACTCTCACTGTCAATGTCGCCTGGCTGGAATGAAGGCCTGCTTTACCACAGTGACTGCAGTGGGGGCATGCACTGCACCGTGCTTCCCCGCCCTGCAAGCACTCCTTGTGATCACATGACATTCAGCACCCGGTCAGTTGCTGGTTCCCTTGGTTACTTACCCCCACCAACTCGCCAGGCTTGGGCTGGCCGCCTGTGTGCCTGCTTGCCTGCCTCCTGCCTGCTATATTCCCGGTATCAGGAGAAAACAACCTTGCAAGCTTGGCTGCCTGGCTGCCCGCCTGCAGTATCTCCCAGAGGACGTAGCTAATGAGCTGCTCGCGGAGCTGCTTCGGCAGCGGCGGATTGAGGCACCCCAGCTGGAGCTGTTCCAACACAGTGCCACTGCTGTAGAGGCGGACTGCTCGGTGGGGGCAGGCGTGGGCGCAGGCTGGCTGTCCTACCTTGGCAAGTTCAGGTGGGAGCGTGGGGCTGCTTTGGGGGCTGCCTGTGGGGCATGTACTTGAGATGGGATGTATGTGTGGCCGAGTGGTTGGCGACCAGCAGTGGGGCCGGTGCCCAGCTGGGGTGTGTATTGTGGCTCCCAGATTTATTCCGGAGCAACACATAAACCATGCGTCTCTGGGTTCAAAATGCGTCCCTGGGTCGGCGTTAAGAGACTGTTTGGTACGCCAAGAGCAGGCTATTAATTGCACCCCCTAGTTGCACCCCCTGCACCCCCTGCCTTAAGCACTTCTCTGAAGTTGAAATTCTGGACCCTGAGCTCAAAAATTTCCACTGCTGCATTCTGAGCGTAGAAGCAAGGCAGTTGGCGTCTTGATTGCGCAGGTGCTTGCACAAGCTCCAGCTGCTGCGCTGTGCCAAGCTGCGCAGTGAGCACTTGGCCATGCTGGAGCCGCTGGCACCCACGCTCAACATGCTGATCCTGGCCGGCTGCAGCGCCCTCACCGCGGCAGGGGCACCCCACCTAGCCAGCCTGACGGGGCTGCAGCAGCTTGACTTGACAGGTAGGTCATCTAGCTATCGTCTTGGCCTCCTGTCAGTGTTCCCTTTGTATGGTGTACCTGGTTGAGGCTACTGGGATGAACTTTGATGCGCTATGAAAGGGAAGGTAGTTGACCTGGGTGTGCCGTGATACGGTGCGCAATGTGTGATCAAATTATGTGTGACGCCGTCCGCCAGGGGTGCAGGCATGTCTGCCCTGTGTCCAAGTCAGGGGCCCCTCATCATCACCTGCTCAGATCTCGCCTGTGCTTTCTTGCTGCAGACACAAACATGGGCCCCCCGACGAGTCGCAGCCTTTCCCGCCTCACAAACCTAACCTCCCTCTCCCTAGGTGGCCTACTTACTACCGACGACTGTCTCAGCGCCCTTACAAGGTGCGCTCCGTGCTGGTTGCAGATAATGTGAAGTTGCACTGCACTGCTCTGCTTGGGGCAACTGGTTGGGGCAACTGTGTGTGGAATGCAGTGGGTGTGGCGGGTGTCCATTGATCCAACCCTAGTCCAACCCTAAATGGCCCCACCAACTGTGAGACCTCTGCATCAGCAGCCACAGCTCTCTTGGTGCGGCACTTCAACATACCCCTCCGTTCCAACAAAAGGCGTTGTGCTGCCCTGGCCCCTAGGTGTCATGCCTGTGGCAATAATCTCATGTGAAATGACCACCTTCAGTGCTACATACTGGTCCAGCTCAGTGGTCTACAATGGCTAGTATTGTGGGTCTACAAACTGGCTCACCGCCGCATATGGGCATTCGAGCGGCTCACACTATGCCTTGCAAGTGGCTCTGACCCGAGTCCAGATCTAACCCGTGTTTGCGCGCAGGCTCACTGGCCTGCAGCAGCTGGTGCTTTGGGGCTCTGACCTGAGCGACCACTGCATGTGGGACCTGGAACGGCTCACTGCCCTCACAGAGCTAGACATCAGCCTCACCAAGTGCAGCGCTCCGCCCGTGCTGGGCACGCTGCGGGTGCTGAGCATGATCCACTGCCAGCTGGATGTGGTGGGCGAGGACCGGGAGTCAGTGTGGCTGGACAAGGGGTGAGTCGGTAGTGCACGCGGCTGGGGCGTTTGGTGTTATTCTATGATCTGGCTTCGCAATCCCGTGAAACGTCAAACCACAGCCTGATGTATTAAGGCTGGCATCCAGTGGAAGGCAGCTGAGGTGTCAAGGTGGCCTTGTCATACAGTCGCAAGGCTCTAGCCGTTGAAACCATGGTCCATGTCTGCTTGCCCCCCACACCACGGCAGGGCCACCCTTCCTGCCCTCGAGGTCCTGAATCTTCAGTCAGCCAACTTCTCGGACCCCCGAGGCACTGCTCTCCTTCACCAGCTGGTCTGCGGGGCGTCTGGCAGCCTGCGAGAGCTGCGGCTGGCTGGGTCCAATGTTCCGAGCCTGGCTTCCATGGCCGATATGGCACGACTGACCTATCTGGACCTGGCAGGTGGGCCTGCAGGTAGTTTGAGAGTTGTGTTTGTGGCTTGTGAGAGCGTTGCGGTGCTGGGTCCGACCGGTGCCTAGCTTGTCATCCGTTGCAGGCTGAAAGAAAACACGACACGCCAGGATCTAGCAGGAGGGCTGCAGTGGCAATGCTGGCCCCTGCCACTGGCCGTGCCGTTACTGGGTGGTTGTGGCAGCATGTGCTGTGGCATGGCAGTGCCATTGCCCCAGAAACTTGCTCTGTTCAGCTCATTGGCAGGTCCAGGGTGCTCACGTCCTCCATCTCTTGACAAATAGGTCGCAATGTGGCAGTCAACCACATTGCTCGGCACGGGGTGAAGACCTGACTGGCTGCCATCTAGGATTGGCCCTGTTGGCGTAACAGTGCCGGACACCACTAATCCGTGTTTTAACCATAGCCACCTACTCTGTTCTGCTCAGCAACATGGCCCTGCTACTCCTGCACCGTCTTTGCTGTTGCCTTTGACTCACCCCAGTGCCCTCTCATGGTATCTCCCTTGCAGGCACCCCTATCCACGATGCAATGCTGGGCAACCTGGCGCTGCTGCCTTTACGCCACCTTTCGCTGGCGGACACTGGCGTGACAGATAATGGAATAGGCCAGCTGCTGGCCATGGGGTCCCTGGTGCATTTGGACCTGAGGAACAGCCCCATGGGGGACGGCTGCATGGGCGTGCTCCTGCAGCTGCCACTGCTGGACTGGCTGGACCTGTCAGGCACAGAGTTTACAGGTCTGTGTGGTGCCGATGTTGGCCTGGCGACTTGCTGAGTTGTGTAGGAGGCAAAGGGATGCTGTTTACGTATGATAACATTGCGATGGCTGGCTCTGCACTTCCAGCTGGCACTTAGGCCAGCCGGGCATCCATGAGCAATAGTATCTTCATGAGGCAAGCGAATTACTTCTTGGTGGAAGCCCGCTTTGCAATGATGTGCTGCACGAGAAAGCGCCTGATTAGTACACAATGCAAGCCTAGTTCCCCTGCCCTCAAGTACTTGCAGGTCTTTGTATCCACGGTGGGGCTCGCTGACTGCTTTTTTCTGTTTGCAGGCAACCTGTCCAGCAAGGACTTACCAGGGCCCCTGCCCTCCCTCACACATCTAGCGCTCAGCAGCACCCGTATCACCGACCGTGGCTGCAAGCTGCTTTCCCGCCTAGCACCCTCCCTGCAAAGTCTGCAGTTGGGCAGCATCGCAGTCACCGACGCCGGCTTGCGATCGCTGGCCAAGCTCGCTTCTCTGACCAGCCTCGCCCTGGACGGCTGCGTGGTGTCTGACCACGGCTTAGGTGCCCTGTCGCCCCTGGCTAAGCTAAGGGAGCTCAGGCTGGACAACTGCTGGCTGCTGAGCGAGGGCGGGTGCTTGGCGGTGCTGGAGCTGGGGTTGCCGGCTGTAGAGAGCTTGCATTTAAATGGGGTGGATATATTAGGTGGCCAGCACGGGCTGGGAGGCCCTGGGCCACGCCAGGCCCTGGGTGCTGGGACAACAGCCACCCACCACCGGCAGCGCCAGCGGGGGCAGCAGCATGGCAGGGTGGCTAATGGGACCCCCAAGCCAGCAGCCAGCAGGCAAAGCGGCAGCGGCGACAGCAGCGTTGCAGCTGGCACAGCCGCAGGCCTCGACAAGAGCGGTGGCGTAATAAAGCCGGCAGCAGCAACTGCGGCTCCAATAGCCTTTCGATTTGGCAGGGTGTCGGAGGATCTGCTGCCCTATGATGAGCGTATAAAGTACACGAGGGACGAGCTTCTTGAATTGCAGCAGTCAGGGGTGCATAGCTGTGCAGAAGAGGGGCACAGGCTCGGTGCGCTACTGCCACCAGACCTTTCCCGCAGCAGCGTGTGGTTATAGCTACTAGCTATAGTATACGTTGCCAAGGTAAGTTCCTCGATTGTTCCCACTGATGTGCACATGGGAAACGGTACTCCTGAACATACTACCATTTGACTGGTAGGCACCATGTGGCAAAAGTAAATTCTTGTAAGACCTGGTGTAGGTAATGCCCTATGATTATGAGCTGGAGACATTTAACCGAGCATTCCAGGAACCAAACTGCATAGGCCTGCAACACCCTAAAACGTAGTTGCATTTGCCTCCTCCAATCGTGGGCCTGGTTGCTTCCAGTCATGTCATGACGGCGGCTAAAAAAGAATATTACGCACATCAACAAGGAAGCTGAGGTTTCACTAAACTTAATTTACCCAACTGCTGCAAATCGCTGCCTGCCTGCCTGCATGCCTGCCTGCATTTACGACGGAGTGCTCCGGCTTCAGCGCTGCCGGTGCGAAAAGCCCCCGGTGCTAAGACTGTACAGCTGCTGCCTCCGCATGCTGCTCCCGTTGCTGCTGCTGCTGCTCCCGCTGCTGCCCCTCCTCTGCCTGCCCCTGCTGCACCTGCCCGTCCTCCTGCTCCCTCATCATTGCCTCCTCCTCCTCTAGAAGCGGTGCGTAGTAATCTTTATGTGCCATCATGCACTCCCGCAGCATCATCGTCTGCACGGCAGACAACACAGCAGCTCAGGCACCGCAGCTCTGGCCTGAAAAGGGCACAGCCGCATAACTGCATCCAGCCCTGTAAGCACGACCCACCTCATACTCCATGTTTGCACTACCTGCCACCCATACTGATAACATGTGGTTGCAACAACCAACTCCACGTCAGCAGACTCACACAGCCCAAGACCTTCAGGTGGGGCAGCACCACATCTCTTGCTACCCTGCTAAGGCTGTAAAACATTCAAAAAAACTTTTCCTGAGTACACAGGGAGTCCCACAAGTGAGCCCCTTTACCGCTATGCCCACCTGCTTGTGACATTCTGCTGTGAAGTCGCTCTTGGCATCCCGCTCTCTGTCGACACACTTGCTCCAAGCCTGCAGGCAGCAGAAGCAAGCAAGGTAGTAACTCACAGCTACCTGGTCATCCACCCTCCAGCAGAAGCTGCTTTCAGAGCCAAGGATGTCATGATGCCAACCCTTAAGTACCTGCAAACCAGCAGTTGAGCCCGTCCGCAAGCCACACTGGCTCCGAGCCAAGCACACTCACTATAAACGCATTTCGGCACCCTCCTCCCTTCATAAACTTGCAGAAGCCGCACGTCTCCTTGCTGTCATCCTCATCGTCATCCTCCTCTACACCAGCAGCTGCTGCTTGCGCAAGAGTTGCTGGCTGCTCGGGCGGCTGCGTAGCTGCTGGCTGCTGGCTATCCTCCGCCCCGGCTGCCCCCGCTTGCTGCTTGGCGCCCTCTCCTGCACATCCAGCAACTGCGACCTGCCCAATTAAAGGTACTATATGACTAGGGTGCCAATTGCGCAGGCCATACCCAGGCGCACACCTCACATGCCGGTACATGTCAACGAATTTCGAGACAGGTTACACGTTCAGCCGTGATCGACTGACCTAACATTCTAGCGTTGTCGGGTAGGCCAGGCAAGGAGAGCCACTTGCAGTAACAGGAGAGACACCTCACAACCCAAGGCTGGACAGTACGGTTCTGGAATGGGGTAGAGAACTGTGTTAAGTTAAAGTTAACTGTGCAGCCCATGCAGCCCTCTAGTAAGGTCTCCGCAGCAAGGTGCAGCAGGGAGACTAAGCAGGCCTAGCACGCCGGCCAATTGCTCTGTTGCTGATCCAGTGGCAAGGCTAGGTTGGCCTCCGCATCACACACCTGTGACGAAGTGCAGGGCACTCTTCGTGGCCTTGTTGTTGTGTGTGGCAGCGCATCTCACCACCGTCCCAGCCATGTCGTTAGGCTTGGATCCTACAGCGACTGCTCCTCCTGCTTTGCAGCCAGCAAGGCGACCGCATCGGTGATCACGGTTATCACCATCTCCCGACAGCTGGTGGGGTGTCTGTCACATTGTTGTTCAGAGACTACAAAGCAAGGCAGGCAGTGTCGGAGGTGGCGCAGTATATAGCCTGCCAGGGCAACAACCAGAACTGCTGGAAAAATGCTGGAATAATGCCCACGCTGACTGCTAGTTGCTGCAACGACTGGGTGATGATACCTGAGCATTGTTGTACAACCATGGCAACCGTAGGATTTGTTAATCTAGGGATGGCATGCTGAAGGAAATGCGCCAAGCAGCGGCGAAAACCAACAGCTAAGCTATGCCAAATACAGGCAACATCACCTACCGTGGCCACGTTGTGAAAGTAGTATTGCATGCTTGCATAGTTAAGATGCTGGTTTTTGCACGTTTTGTGGGAATCGCACAAGCGTAACTGTGCCTTGGGTGGTGCTCTGGGCACACCACCGGAAACCAGGCAGGTGCGTAGGTCTGCTTGTCTCTCAAATCGCAAGCACTCGACAATCGGAAACTAAAACGCAAGCCCCCATTAGCATCCACTCTGTCCTGACACTACCGTCAGTCACCACACAAGTTTAGCTGCTTTAGACGCTCCCCATGGAACTGTGTAGCAAAGGGTTGGCAAGCCGCTCCCGACGCCCCACCCCAGTCCGACAGTGTGGCGCACTAGGTGCACTTAGCCAAGCACGACTAGGGCGATACCCTAAGTGCCCAAGGAATCGCATCGAGCAGTGCAACAAGTGGACCACAACAATGTTAAAGGGCTTGTCTGCCTGCCCCCTCCGCCTATGCAGTATCTCATCACCCATGTGGTCCCTCCACCTCAATAAAAGCGTACGGCGACTGTAGCCCTCGGCACAGACATCCTGGCGATGTTAACAACGTTGTTGAGCGCAGTTTAGTGCCAGTAACACACGGCCATGCAACACTGCTGACATCACTAGTACTATAAACATGGGCAGCCTGGTGTGCCAAAAAAAAAGGGGAAAGATTACTCCGTGGCTACTTGGGGCCTAGCCCCGTAGGGCTTCCCCAAGGAGGACAACCAGTGGTTGACATGCCTGCGGCGGGGGGTAACGACACCACGGCTGCGTACATCTGCCAGAGGGCAGGGGGACAGCTATCGTGGCGACGGGAAGCAGACGGGTCGGCCCGCCTGCTAACATCAAATCGGGGGTCCCTCCCCCAGCAAGTTGGGTACCACTTTCCCCCTCCCGGGAAGGCCAAAAAATCAGCAACCTCCCGGGTTCGAACCCGTGACCCATGGCACGACAAGGGGGTCCCGTATCCTGGTGGTATCCCATGGCGGGGTAGCCTGGTGTGCAGCTAAATGCGCCGTGGTTGAAGAATGGGCCCCACAACCATTGAAACACAACAACACCGAGCGAAAGGCGAAAGCCTAACTCTGTTTTCACGTCAATGTTGTTTGTGAATTGGCTGCCGAGGTAAATAAATAAATAAATAAATACGCCCAGGCCTCGCCGCCCAGCCGTAGTTGGGCGCCGAGTGATGCCCGTTGGGCACCGGCCAGGGGCGTGGGTTTAGGGAGCGCCATCGGTTGTACCTCATGGGCATGTAGCCCACAAGGTGGCCTCAGGCGCTACCGGGTGGAGGGCGAGGGTGGGTATGACCCACCCGGCCTCCCAGCCCAGCAAGAGTTAACCCATGCCCTGGCGGGGGGTGCGCCGTGCTGAGATGGAAAAGCTGCCGTGGGGGAGACGCTCCATGCTGCGGCGTGCCTTTACAATTTGTCTTAGGGATGTGACGGCGTGGATGTGGAGCTTTTTCATGAGTTTGAGTGCTTCTGCGCTAGTGAGGCCCAGCTTTTCTAGTGTTGTCTGGGTTGGACGGTATATACTGCCAGAACGGCCCAACACTAGTCTAGTCTAACAGCGTACCGCCACCTGACCATGCTGCCGTGAGTCCCACAAATGGGGCCAACAAAAAGCCAGGATGTACTATGCCCACAAACCACAAGATCCAAGTACCAATTCTTAATGGCATGCACCATCCGTCCGGACGGGGAAACCAACAGAAAACACAACCAAAGGTCTATCCCACCAAGCTTCTCCATGTGTCCTTCATAGCACAAGCACTTAGCCAATAGAAGGCAACCCGCGAGCCGCCCCCAGCGTTCATTTTGGCCTGCTGCTGCCGTCCGGCCCCGCTCAGGTCTAGCTGCTTCAGATGCTCCTCATGACCTGGGGTAGCAAGGGGTTGGCAAGCCGCCCCCGCCGCCCCACCCCCTCTGGCAGAGTGGCCCATAAGATGCACTTAGCTAAGCGCGACTCAGGCATACGTCCCAGGTGCCCAAGGAACCGCAACGACCGGCGCCGCCAGTGGACCACAACACTATCGAAGGGCTTGTCCTCCTGCCCACACCGCCTATACAACTCCTCATCACTGATGTGGTCCCTCCACCTCAACCCTAGCATCCGGCGCATGCAGCCCTTGACAAAGACATCCAGACGGTGTTGCTGAGA
>BBXU01001988.1:0-52812 GCA_001598975.1 Parachlorella kessleri
CCCTCTCGTCCTAGTGATATTGATTAGAAAGGGCTTCTAAGAGGCGAGAACATACTGACAATGTCAACAGCCCCAGGTCGATCCTTGCATGCAGCTATCCTATCACATTTGTCTAATCATCACCAACGCTTGTGAATTCGTTTGAACATGATAGTAGAACCCATCAGGCAATATGCCCCACCCATATGACTTACGAAGCTGCAGGCAAGGGAAAAGGCCTGTTTGTTCAGCCTGAATTAAACACCCTTAGTTCTCCACCGTGCGCTACCACCATCATTATGAAAAGGTTATGGTGTGGATATGTTCTGTCAGTATAATTGCAAAGCCTCAACTCAAGAAATACCAGTGCTGCGCGGTGTGCAGGAGTTTTGACCTACATGCAGAAAGCAGTTGGAGAAAGAGTGCAAGAAACAGCAGATTCTGAGAAAGGTCCTTACAGCTGAGGTGGCTGGCCAGCATCTTGCCATAGATATGGTGGGCATGCGGTCAACAACAAGCATGCCGTCTCCCAATCAAATGGAGACTAGTACTACAATTGGTCACTGAGGCTTCTTGGAGGGAAGGAGCTGCTCTAGCACTACTCGCAGGACCATGTTCCAGCTACCAAGACGAATGAGGGACATGCTGAAGCCTGCAAGGCACAGCTGGCATGGTTGTCAGCAATAGGCGCGTGCTAGCTGGGGTAAAGGGATGTAATACTGCTCAGCAAGAAACCAGGAGCAGGCGTAGGAGCATACACTTGTTGCCGGCTATACCGGTTCATCCCATTTTTAGCTGCTTGCAGAGCGGGCTTGAAGGGTCACATGATGAGGCGCAGCTATGCAATGTTGGGAACAATACTGGGGAGAGAGTTCCTAGTTCAGAACTTAAGCAAGACCCAGGGCACAGCTCCATTTAGCCCTGTCAGTACATTTCGTCCCAACCTTCTCTGCTTGCATGACCTGCCACCATCAACAAGTACTTTGGCAGCCATGCAACAGGTGTCCTTGCTATGCAAGCCTGGCGATGCGTCAGAGGGCGTGCCCACCTTTGTAAAATGCGAAGGGCCCATCATGCCAGTGTCTGAGCCACCACATCAAAGACCCCTTAATACTTGCCGGGAGGGGCTCCTGAGGCAAATCACAAGCCACAGATGTAAGCTGTCAGGCCAGCCTGGGCCTCAGTGCACGTCTCCTGAAGCGTCGAGCCATTTGGGGGGGGGGGGGGGCGGTTAAGCTATGCTTGCAAGCAAGATGCCAGCTGGCAACCCAATTGGAAATCGCCGGACCACGAGCTAGCGCTGCCGCTGCTCAGTAGGAGCACATTTCTTCGGCAAGGTTTCTCCTGGCTGGTGTCCTTACCCATAATGCGAGACTTGACAACGTCTGCAGGCAGGCCCACGCACACAGCAAAGAAGCCAGCACCCGCGCCCGCCAACAGATGCAGGTAGGCACTGTCCTCCCTAAACAACCCTGCAGAGAGTTGCAGCAGGCAGCGTGTGTTGGTATGTTGATGTGTGGTTGTAGCCATGTAACAGGGAGGAACAGGGCTGCACGTTTCAAAGTGGTGGGGGTCCTCCCCAGTGTTGGCAAGGCGAGGCTTATATGTATGCTATAAGTTACTTGTCAGGCGTTTTTTTCGCAAGATGCACACCAACTGCTTTGGCGCACTAACGAGGTGACTGGGTTGGTTTGCTCCCGGGCCCTACAATGGCAGCGTACACAGGAATACAGCAATGCAGGCACAGCATGCTGTGAGCAGCCGCATCATTAGTCCCCTGCGCCGCTCTCAGAGGCCCCAATGTCCGCGCCTGCCCACAGCAGCTCATGCTTGATTTCGTCATACGAGGCCAGCTCTGCCGCATTTACAATGCTGTTCCTGGCAACATTGGGTCCCAGGCCAGTCCACAGCGCTCGCAGGCCCTCTTGCCTGTACAACCAACCACTGAGATTTGCTGGATTTGAGATTGGATCTGTTGGTGTAGCTAGGGAAATTGCTGGGCTACTCCAGCACGCCCACGCCGGCCAGCTCGCACTCATCCCAGCTACAGAGATCTCGTAAGGCGGTGACTAACAGCGCGCAGCTTGTAGAGCGTTGGCTGACCAACGCGGCCTTGGACGTTCTTGTAAGGCAGCCATTCCGCACACCTGTAGATGGTGCCATATGCGCCCAGCGCCGTGGGGTACCTCCTTGGAACCCCAGGTGGAAGCCGGCCCTCAGCTTGCATGCGAACCTGCAGGCAAAAAGAGTTGGCTGTCTGTTGAAGTTTGCAGACGGCACACAGCAGCTGGCAGTGCAAGTGCGCACTGCAAACTCCCACGCTGCTTTGTGCCAGAAGTTGAAAGCTGCACCCCAAGGGTCAGCCCTGCGCTCCATGCTGGCTATGTGTCCGCCCCTTGCAGACGCTGCCCGGTCTCTGGTAGCTGTGATAGCCCAACTTGTGCTTCCACATTGGAGCCTCCATATGCGACTGGGCCTGTGCGACTACAATTGCAGCCATTAGATTCCCCCCTGGTACTTGCCTTGACGAGCTCCGTTGGGCGTGCTACTGTGATAGCCAGCGCGCCTGTTGTGAGCGCTGATAATACCTTGGTGCCCAGCCCCTCCCCCAGGGCCCCCTGGTAGTAGTGTTTCACTGGGTCATATAGGCTGAGCCGCAGGCCGCCAAACACCACCTGGCGGTGCAGCCCTGCAGGGGGCATTGAGCTACGTGCTGCAGCCGCTGGACAGCTACCATGCTACAGCTTGGAGAACCTTGTCCCCAACAGTAATGCTGCGGTGGCAGTGCAGGCGGGCAGGCAGGCTGCCTGTGACCGTGTGTGCGTGGGCATGGGCGACTGCACCTGGGACCACGCCCCTCCAGAGGGCAGTCACCCCTTCCTCCCGCGCAACGGTCCTGAGTGTTCCCAAGATGCCCCTACAGTGTGGGTGGGCCAGCAAGGGAAGGCTTCATGAAGTTAAGCAAGCATACACACCTATATATGCTCGGAGCAAGCATAAGCTCAGGTCACTGATAGGGTGGTTGCAACAGGCCTGCCATGCGCACGGGTACATCAATTTACCTGTATTTGGTAGTGGCAGTTCTGCCCTGCAGCTGTGAACGGACTTTGCAGGTATCAAGAGGCACGGTGACAGCCTGCAACTGACATGAGGTGTAGCCTCACAAGAACATGCATGCCCTCAACACTAAGAAGTGCTATACTGGAAAGATGAGTCCTCGTCATCACATGCGAAGGTGAGTCTATGCAACCTGTCTCACCTCTGCGGTGCAGGCGGCCACCGCCGACAGTGCAAAGTGCTGCAGTCACGATGTCTGAGGTATCCATGACATAACCCTCTCAAAAGAAAGCAGAGTGGTGCCTTCCCCTTTCTTTCTGCCTGACCTTGGTACTCTACACACCAGAATAACGTGTAAAGAAGAGCCCCATTGGCAAGCTTGGGTGCCCACAAGCCTTTACCTATTACCCTAGCAAGGCTGGAGGCCTGCAAGCTCAGATGCAACAAGGCAGCAGCTATCTGAAGGCTTTCTGCCCAAGGCGCCGAGAGGTGGTCACCTGTGTAGTTATGGGGATGTTGGCAGGCTGAACACTTACGCACACTTTAAGGAAGATATTGAAAGGTACAGGTGATCAGTGACAGTCGATGCTCGCCATTCAGTCAGTGACTCGCTAACTAGAAGTTGTCACCTTGCTTGTCACAACTGACTTCGTCGGCAGGCTGTTGGAAAAATTGCCCTGCCCAACCCTGCCTGCGATGTCTCTGTTAACATGAAATAAAATGGCAATCTGTCTGCGAATAAGCAAATTAGAATGGCCGGGAAGGTCACAATGCTACTTAACCTGGACCGTTCTTGGCGGCGGCGCGCTGCCAGACTGGACAACATTGGTTTCTTGCTGCCAATCTCACCTTCCTCACTTAGGAAATGCAGTTGTTAAAGGACGCAGTATACAGTGCGACTGGGAGGGTCCATCCACCTACGAGGTCTCAGCAAGGCCAGCCTGCCCCACATGCTGCTAAGAAGATGTCTACGGGACCCCGCCACGAGGCACCTCAATACGAGGTCGTTGTGATCGGTGATGGTGTCAGAAAGAAACAAGGCAACTGTGTGATCTGCCAGGTGGGCTCTGCCAATGCCAATAGTGCCTCTGCTGAGGCCACCTGATATGTTCCTCTCGTACAGCAGCTCCCTGCAACAACAAAACCAGCATTCCCTCTGGGCGCAGTTCCGCTTGACCAACCACTGCAGGTGGCTGCAGGGCACGGTGCTCTACCTATGTGAAAAGCAGCTCAGAGTGGAGATTGCCAGGTTCATTGATGAGTCGCTGGAAGACCCCTTGGTAAAGGAGGCAAGTGGGAACTGCAGTCAGGAAGGCAGTCCTTCTGCTAGCACAACAAGTCTACTTTATATGCTCGGCACGCCATGCACTGCAGCCTCCAGTTTCATACTGACACCTTTTGCAAGGACACCCGGGAACACACATGCTGCAAGCGGTGACTGAACCAAAGACTCAGTGCATGGTTCAGGTATGCCCAGGCGATGCAACAATGCCGTTGGTGCATGCCCTGGCAGAGGACCGCTGGCTGTGTGGCACGGAAGCCATCTGGGACTACATAGAGGAGCACCACAAGGATGCACCAGATCTGGGCAGGTGGGCGCAGTGACAAGGGAATAAAAAAAAACAATAAAGAAATCTTTGGGGGAAATTACATTGTCAGCAAGGCACAGCAGGGAGGAGCGTAACTAATGAGGTAGGAGCTACAAGGGACGCCTAGGCCAGCCTATGGCTGCTGTTGCTCAGCGAGGAGACACCTGCCCTTGTGTGTCCGCTCCAAGTCCACTACTTTCTTGGGCAGTCTGGGACCCAATTCTCTCTGCCCACAAGGTTCGCTACAATTCACCCCTGCAACGGAGATGTGCGGGGGTGGCTCGCAGGATGTGATGGCCGTCCGCATGCTCAAGTAAGCCGGCATGCCGCCGCAAATGGTCACAGATGGTCCATGTGCCATGGTCCGCAGCTCTTGCACATGGAAGCAGCACCTTGGTTGCCTACTTGCCTGCCTGCCTACGCCAAGGTTGGTCACCCCCTACCGTGGCTCCACAATGTAGGCCAGTGCCCGAGCTGAGTGATGGTGTGGTGCTGGGGCAGCTGGCTCCTGGCATGTTCAAGGATCGCATCTTTTGCCTGCTGTCGGATGCGTTAACAAGCAAGGATGATGCCAGGCAACAAGCAGCGCTTGAAGACCTAGAGGTAAAGTGTTGCATGCAGTCGCGGTGGCTGTTGACTCCAGGATGCAGTGCTGGCTAGCTAGCGAGATGGCGAGTTAGGTGCTCTAGGTGCGATCCATGGGAGCTTCATGTCATTCAAGGTGGCCAGCTAGTGCCTTGCAGTGTGTCTCTTGGGTCATGCGTCCGCATCGCTATGCCTTAGAAGTGCTGATAGGTCGTCTGTGGCTTGCCTGCCTGCAAGCGTTGCCACACATGCTGCACACACATGAATTTCAGTGTGGATCACTCTGGAGTGGCGGGAGTGACAACCGGCTGCCGCAAACATGTCTCCCCATGCAGGCGCTGCTACGCCAGCTGGACGACTGGCTGGCTGAGCGGGAGCTGCCATTCATAGGTGGCGATGCTCCGGACGCAACTGACTGCTACTTGGTGCCCAAGCTGAACCACGCTGTGCTGGCGCTGTCCAAGCTGCAAGGCTGGCAGCTTCCAGGTAGGCCTTGGCGGTTGGGCTGCAGTGTAGCCTTTTCCCCGGCAAGGGGCTTGCTACTGCCCAGGACCTGGCTGGCTCTCAGCACCGCTGAAGCGTGCATGTATGTGCTGATTGCGGCTACGGATTACTTCTGTTAAGGCATCAAGTGCACCTGATGGTGCCAGACAGTGTGGACAGAGGAGTGGTTGGCGTAGGCAACCTGTATGGGTAGTTTTGCCTCTCCGATGTTCACCCGAGCATTCTTTCTAACATGTGGCACGCCAGCCCCTATGCGTTGCACCTCCTCATTGAAACAAAGCAGCAGCTTATTCCCGCCTTACGTGGGGTGTCCCGCTGCCCACTGCGCTGCAGAGGATCTCCAGGCCCTGCACAAGTACCTTGTGCTGTGGAGGGAGCGAGCCAGCTGGAAAGAGTCTTGTTTTGATGAGAGTATAGCCTTAGGGTTCTGGCGGCAGAAGCGGGAAAGTAGCCAAGGCTAGCCACGCAGCGGTAAGGCTAGGGCTATATGTGGTTGGGGCTTGCAGTGCTCAAGACCTCTCAGGCGTTACCCAAATAGAGTATCAATTTGGCAGCATAGTAGAAGGCAGGTGGCCATTATCAGGGCTGTTCATGCACACCCGCCCTTGCAAGGAGTTTGGCTGGAATGCCTGGCTTCTGCTTGTAAGCGGTACGCTACTAGCGCCGGGCACATTAAGTTCAGTATGTGGACCCCGAGCAGCTGTGGGGCAGCATGAGCTTTTTTGAGTGCTGCGCATAGGCAGCCCAGATTGCTGATGTACAAGCCTGCAACTTCAAATGCAGGAGCAAAAGATGTCACTGCTTCCATGCGGCCTTGGCAGGACTGATTACTTGTAAGCGGTTGCCGGGAGAGACTTTCTCGGGCTTAGACACAGGCAACCCCAAAGCAACCATACACTCAACCCTGTCCAGACCACAGCTATGCCTACTCTGTGCGCAACTCGTGATTGCCAAAAGCGATGAATAGGTTGTGCTGTGTATAACTCCATGTGCTTGGCCCCAACACGACACGTGGGGAAGCATCCAGCTTCAGTTGAACGGGGGAAACGCACTTCACAGGAAGGGGGCAGTGTGGTGGATGCCAGCTGCGTCAGTAAGCAAGCAGAAGAGGAAAATGGGAACAAGCTGCAAGCACAGAG
This sequence comes from Parachlorella kessleri, assembly GCA_001598975.1. NCBI lineage: Eukaryota > Viridiplantae > Chlorophyta > Trebouxiophyceae > Chlorellales > Chlorellaceae > Parachlorella > Parachlorella kessleri. The sequence continues at coordinate 6,854 of BBXU01001988.1, forward strand.
GCCGTAAACAACCGTGCGACTCCCACATAATCGTGCGGTGCGTGCCACGGTTTCGGCGCCTTTGCTAATGAGCGCCAAAAACGCGAGACACAGATTTCACAGGTCCGACGTGGCCGACTCGCTTATACAGTTGTACCCGAGTGTAATTTATTTTTGCTGCAAGGGTTGGCAGCTTGTGCAATCTGGCCACCGACCGACGATCTCCTTCCCCCCCCCTTTGACATGACGCGGCTCCCGAGGCACTGAAGGTGCGCTCAGCCTACCACATTTTAAGTAGAAACCACAACCGTGTTTGGCTGATAAAGCACAGGTGCACGGCATGTGGCATGTGCATGATAAGGCTGCGCTTCGAAGAGTATGTGCTAAGTGTTATACTCGATTTTGCCTCCCCGCCGGAGCCGTCTACTTGTTACTCTCATTGGCATCATTTGTGCTTGTGCAGAAGCGGGCCTGGATTACTCCTTGGCAGTTACCCTGTGCTGAAGAACCTGTGCAGGCACCTCCCAAGTCTACAAAGCCAATGGCGCTCCTCCGCAAGTTGAGCAGCCTCCGCCGGGGCAGCAGCACCAAGAGCAGCTCCTCTGAGCTGCCGCCGCCGCCTGCTACCCCCGAGCCCCAGCCAGCACCCAAAGTGCAAGCCCCGCCGCCGCCCCCGCCACCCCCCGCAACCCTCCATGAGGCGGCACGCCTCGGTGATGTGGCGGCGCTGCGCGACCTCTGCTTCGCTGACGTGGCGGCTGTCAACTACCTTGGGGACGATGGGTGGGGCCCTATCCATATGGCAGTGGTCTCTGGGAGGGTCGATGCCATCATGATGCTGCTGGCCTTTGGGGGCGACCCCAACCTGGCGGCAGCAGAGACGCTGCAGACGCCCCTGCACCTGGCAGTGGAGACTGAGCAGGCGGAGGCAATCGAGGTGCGGAGAGGGGGCCAAGAGTCTGAGTAGAGTTTGGGTGACCCTAGGAATTTGGGCAGCTGCAATGACGCAGGTTATCAAGCGGCACTGTCGGCCATTGGTGCAGAGGCGCGTGGGCTGTCATATGGCACATGCATGCTGGGCCAGCACCGTCCACCAAGTCCAAACCCACAATAGACGCTGCAGCGAAGCAGCACGTCAGCCCTAGTCAGGCATCACACACACCCCTGCCTGCCGCCTGCAGGTCCTCCTGCAAGCCGGTGCCAGGCTGGACATGAAGGACGTGGACGGCTGCCTGCCCCTGCACCTGGCTGCCCAGTTTGGCAACCTGGACACTGTGAGGACCCTGCTGGCCGCTGGGGCCAAAGCCGACGGCCGCGCCGACGATGGTCGCACGCCGGTGGGTTGGCTAGGTCTTGACCGCATGCTACTGTCCGAGCGCCCTACCCTGCAGCAGCTGGAGCCGTGATCCAGTGTGGCAGTCTGGGTCAATGCAGCAGGTGTTCGTGACCAGTGACCAGGCAGCCTACTAATGTAGCTCCACATCCATATAGATGCTTGCCTTCTTGAGGAGGAAGTAGCACAGCAGCATGCGACTCCGTCCCTGGTGCCCCATGCAGCTGCACATAGCCGCTGCGGCCGGCTACTACGAGATTGTGTGCGCCCTTCTGGCCGCCAAGGCCAACCCCGCCGCGCCGGACGTGGCCGGCGCCACGCCGCTGCACTTTGCCGTCCAGACCAGCGACGTGCGCATCGTGCTGTCCCTGCTGGCCGCCGGCGCCAAGCCCAACGTCGCCGCCAGCGACAGCGCCACGCCGCTGCACGTCGCGGCAGCCTCGGGCAGCGCGGCGGCCATTGCCGTCCTGCTTGAGGCCGGTGCCAAGCCGGGCCAGGCGCTGAGGGACAGCGGCTGCACGCCGCTGCACCTTGCGGCGCAAGAGAACAAGGTGGAAGCGGTGCGGGCGCTGCTGAAGGCTGGCGTCAGCGTCGGCATACTGACCTCCCAAAAGCGCACCCCGCTGCACCTGGCGGCGCAGCGGCTGCACCTGGGGGCCGTGCGGGTGCTGCTGGGCAGCAAGGCCAGCCCCAACGCGGCCGACAAGGACGGCGCCACGCCCCTGCACTGCGTCATGGCCAGCTGGGAGCCGTTTTGCAAGGAGGCCTGCGAGGCAGTGGCCACGGCGCTGCTGGCCTCGGGGGCGGACCCCCAGCTGGGCAACCGCAAGAAGGAGACGCCCATGGCGATGGCCGCCGCCTGCGGCGCCGCGCACATGCAGCTGCTGTTCAAGAGGGCGATTGAAGTACGGCAGAGCGGGGTGCTGCTCGTCCCTGGTGAGTGCGGGCTGTTGCGGGGTGGCATTGCGTACTGGCGGCCCAGCCAGGTCAGGGACTGCCTACCAGCACGAGCTCAAGTGATTGCTCTGTGCAAGAGCGCAGCATGGCCTCGTCTGGCTCAGCCCGCATACTGATACAGCTTTTCTAATCTTGGCTAGCTGCCTTGATCAAGCTGACATGCCCTTTAAAATGGCAGCAACTTACTCGGGTTCAAACACAGTCGAGCATGCCAGGACGGGATGAATGCATGCGAACTTGTTGCTACTTGTAATATGCAAGGTATTGCTGTGTGAGGGTCCTGCTTGATCAGGCTGCTGCGTTCAGCCACCCTACGCTGAGCTGTGCGTTTCCTGGCTGTCTGTTCCAGGGGCTGGCTCTCTGGCAGGCTCCCGGCTGACAACAGAGGACAGTGCGGAACTGAAGGACAAGCCTGGGAAGCACACCTGGTAGGTTTGACTAAGGCTAGTCTCGCAAGGTCGTGACTTCCCTGTCGTCTGCCAGCACATGGGGGGAGGCCGCCAGACTGGGTTCTGCTCGTGGTTAATGTTAAGCAACTTTGCTTGTGGGAAAGGCTAAGCGACGTGGAGAATGCTACACATAGCCATGCCTGTCATGGTAAGTGTCAGCCGAAGGGCATCATTGTCTGCACGTTCGGTACAAGCACTTTCTAAACTCTGTGTTCTGCCGCCGCAGGAATGTCTTTGCCACCAGGGTGTCCCCGTTCCAGCCGGCAAGGTCGCCATAAATATCTCCATCATGAGGAGTTTTGGTGCATAGCGTGCCTAGCAGGCAATGCCGGGCAGCACTCAGGTGCTGCCTCTTGCATTCTTATTGGATTGCACAGTGTGTGTGATCTCATGTCATCTTTCTGTTATGCTCTCTGCTCGATGTCATGTCGGTGTCGCTGTGATAAGTGTTGTTCTGCTCCAATTTATAGCAGGCCAGAATGCCTGACACATTTATGGGCCCTACCTTCCTGGGTTGTCAAACTCAGGTGTTCTCTTGGTTAGCCAGGGTAGGGTAGGATCGTTGTTCACATCCTTTAGCCAGCGCGGCATCAATTTTCCTCGGCTCTAGGCCTGCTGACAGGACTGCTAGGTCAGTGGTGGCAGGGTGGCCGACGTCATGCATCAGTCAAGCAAAGCTTTGGCTAGATACAGTCCGCTTTCAAAGCACAACAAGCTGGTGTGGGTAAAGGGTGGGACTGCAGGTTGGCTAGTATTTGAGCGGTGCGGGTGGCTGATGATTCAAGTCAACCGAGTGGTATGCGCAGTCGCATGCACACTGGTGTGTATCTTATTACTGCAGCTAGGTCACATGGCTTTGAAAGCTGTACAGAGCAATGTCGAGATCCGCCTGCGTCGGGTGTGCAGTAGTTATTTCCAAGGCTTTGTAGGGCCGGTAACATAAAACTTGGGTTAAGTGGGGTTGATCCACAAGGTCTCAAGTCTCGGCACCCTCCAGGACGACCATAAACATCAGTGCCACGAGTTCTCTCATCATGTATTAGTACAGTGTAATAGCCAGTCAAGAGAGTCCAGGAATCAAATACTCGGTCGTATCGCACCAACCCGTTCACCTCTTAGATGCACATGTCACCATTACTGCTAGAAAAACTCAACATTGCAGTGCTCACACAGCATCCACTACTGTCAGGAAACAGCTGCGGCCAGCGGAACAAGGTTGCACCCCGCACACTCGACTCTTAGCTAATGCCGCTCTCTCAACAAGTAGAACAGGCTGCCAGGGGGTGTTCCTAGACCGCCACGCTCACTCAGAGGCATCACCTGCTCTGCAGCCAAACCAAGACCCGTATGAGTGAGGCAGGTCCTCATTAACAGCCAGTCCCCGACACGAGTGCAGTTCCTCTTGCACTTGGACACACTCGCTTGAGCTCAGCACAACCAGCATAAGACAATTATACAGCCCTTCTAGTCCCCCGACCCTGCCTGGCAGTAGAGATACATGATGTGAAACCCCACACCAGCGTGCCCCACCATGCCACAACAAGCACTGGGCACCCACCTTGGTTGTGCCTCCCTTCAGGGGAGGTGATAGCAGCTCAGACCGAAGCTGTGTGCGGTCGGCTGCTACTGCTGCTGGCAGGAGTGGTGGTGACGCGGGAGGGGTGTATGCTGCTATAAGTGAGCCCTGACGGGCTGGAGGCGAGCCATAGATGGGGCTACCCCAGTGACTGCCGGCCATGGGACTGCAAGCGAAGGTAATAAGGGCAGCACTGCTCACCAGCAACGCCGATGCTTCAGTGTGCACACACGGCACACCTGGCAGGGGGGTACATGCAATGTCTCACCACTTTGGGGTTGGCTTGAAGCCATTCAGCACACCTTGGGCATCTGGAAGGGGTGACGGCGTCCAACAGCAAGAGTTCTACCCACCTGGCAGGTACAGCAGCATATGGGTACCCTACTGGGGAGCCGACAGCGGCCAGGAACTGCTGGCCAGGAGCTGCAAGCCCCTTGCCACCTTTGCTTGGCGGCACCATAGGGCCTGTTGCCTTGGGTAAGCCTGAGGGGTCGGCCAAGAACTCACTGTACTTGAAGCGGTGACAGCACCTGCAGTGCAGTTGCAACGCAGTGCATAGTGATAAACACATAGAGAAACGATTCTGTGCGGACCGATAGAGACCTGGAGGCGGAGGTGTGTAGACCAGTGGGTAGTCGGAAGCACAGCTACTGGGCTGCCAGGGATGAGTTTGCCTGCCTTGGCATGGTGGCTGTGAGGCACAGGCCCTCCCTCAGCACGACCTGGGCAAGCACTAAGGGAGCAGATTTTTGCCAGCCAGTCGTGTGCCCAAAACACACATAGGCAGGGTGCAGACCCATGCCCTAGTCTGCACCCTGGAGCTTGCCCGCAAAGTCTCTCTGGCACTGCAACCAGAAGCCGTCCCCACGCCCCTAACCCTGCAGCCATGTCCTTACCCTTTATGCTTGGGCAGCTTGTCCATGGCTCGCATGCTGACGAGCGCCAGCACGCACATCATGAGGGAGCAGCTGCCCATGACCACCAGGCCCACCCACAAGCCTCCAACGAGGTTGAGGGCGGTGCAGCACCCAAAAGACTTGACAGCGGTGTACACTGCAGGTAAGCAAGAGCAAAGTGATAGATGATGAGCAGAGCATGCGGCCGCATCTTCCAGAGACCATTACTGGCTTGCCGTCAAGCAGGCCGGATATGTCCCAAACTCGGAGCCAAGAAGGTGGTGTTGCAAGCTAGAATTCAACCTCCCACTTGAAAGGATCTCCCTAAAGCACAGCAGCACCGCAAGAGCGCTGCCTCAAACCCAGGCACGCCTTGCACTCTTGCCCCGCTGCACCTTACCCTGATGCACGGAGCCGTAGCTGATCAGGCCCAGGATATCCACCATGACGCTGTCAATGATGCGGTCGGAGATGTCGACAGCCAATTCAAGCTGATCGTTAAGCAGGGGTTGTAGTTGGTACTGGCCGCTGATTTGCTGCACCACAGGGCCGCAGTGCAACTAGTGTCAGTCGCACAAGAAGTTTGCTGCTGTGGTTGTATGCAGCCCAGCGCAAGCCTAAGTACTGCCTGGGCAAGCAAACCATTGGCACAGCCAAGTGTTAGGTGGGCGTACAGAAAAGACTAGCAGAAAAGGGCACCTGCAAGACTTCAGCGCGTTTGGATTCCACGGTTGCCTTGATGTCTGTGATATTCAACCCGAGCGCGTCATAAATAACCTGCATAACACAGAAGGCCTTTTGCCAGCTCCTTCCTTTCACGCTACTTGAACGGGCCTAGGGGCCACACTGGTTGTATCTAGTGCTGCACTCCAAGACGCTACTCTAGAGCGAGACGTGAGCGTTACCTTGGTGGCTGCTGAGAGCATGTCCAGGCTCATGCATGCACATTGGCACAGCAGGCACTCACTGCTTACCTGCTCCACCGGCCCGCCCATGTCGTATAGGTAGTACTCAGCGATGGTCAGGATCTTCTGCTTGTCACCCATGCTACTCCCACTGACCCTGGAAATCACCTGGGCCTCGATGTTGGTGCACCTGCATATACAACCGGAGCCTGGGTTGCGCCGTAATCTCTCATGCTTGGACAGTTTTTCGCCCAAGCTGCAGCAGTCGGCCCACCGCCGCTCCGCTGAACCCCTCGTTTGCTGCAGCAGGCAGGCAGGCAGGCAGGCTCTGCAGGCTGCAATCCCTCACGCTGAAGCACTCACCCATCATTTCCGACCTTGAGAACGGCTGTGAACACCACCACGAGCAGCCAGTACAGAGCCAGCAGCAGGAGGAGCACGAAGGTGGTTGCCTTGAGCGGTGCGGGCCAGTTGAGCATCGCTGCCGCCCACAGCAGGGTGGCCAGCAGCATGCCCAGGGCCAAGAAGCAGTACAGACCAACCTGGCGCCTGCAGCCAGGCACACATTGACACGCGCCCTTCACTTTTGCCTCTCGCGTGCTTTGGAACACAAAAACTGCTGAAGCCAGGGCGTCAGAGTCCACATGCCACCTTGACTCTTGCAGCTGAAGCGAGAGCATCCCGTGTACACTTACCACTTGTCGTACGTGTAGACCAAGGGGAGGTAGTCCCCTTCATACTTGGCAATGTTGCCCAGGGTCTGCTCATCTGCATCATGTATCTTGCTCTGAGCATCACTCACCCCTTGCACAATTTGCCTGTGAGCGTCGTCTAGCTCCTGCACCATCACAGGCCTGTGTTGGACACCAATGCTGGAAGCTTCCCAAAAACATTGCCATGAACATAAGATGCAGGCCCCCATAGTGCAACCTGCTGCCCAGGCATCGTCTGCAGCCGTAGTTGACCATCATGTGCCTAGGTGCTAAGCATAGCTCCACAAAGAGTAACATTGACGTGAACCAGCTCCACAGCTCAGCCTACATTTGAGATTTCCCCTATGATGCTGTGCACGCTTTGCTGGGCATCGTCCACCAGCCTGGAAGCCGGGCTCGGCAGGGCTGCAAAGCGGGCGACCATGTCGTCCAGAACAGGAGTGTAGCTGCCAGGGCTTGGAACACCCGCCAGGGCGGTGCCCACCGAGCCAACCATGCTGAGCTGCATACACCAAGACTTGCTCATGTTGACAAGCAGCTTCAGAGCTCAAGTGCTCATGCACATCCACTCATGGTTGACCGTGTCCTTTGTTGGAAGGCATTGGCTGCACACCACAACAAACCTGACTCCAACCCATGCCCGTCCAAGTTCAGACACGGCCCCAGTCTCATTACGCTGGTTTCACCTGATCGTTGAGGTTAGCAAGTGAGGTTGGTGTAGCTAGCTGAGCAACTTGCACCTTGGCAGCGCCTGCCTGCACGGTAGAGTACATTGCACACAGTTGAAGTACATGTCAGCTACAAGCTCAGCAGCTGACAGGCCTACAAGCGTTATGCATGTAAGTTCCCCAGGGGATCAAGGCTATACCAAATCGTACCGTGGTGAACAGGCCTGAGCTTGCCCCCTGTGCCTTGATGCTAGCTGCAGGAGCCAGCGCTGTTTGGAGCCCGTCTGCAGCGGCCAGGAGGTTAGTCCGCAGCGTGCCATAGCTGGCCACAGGGGAGGTTGCCAGGGCTGCAGCCACGGCTGCTTGCAGGGAAAGGAGGCCACCTGCAGCATACACCACGCACCTCACCTCCTCACTAGAGGACCATGGTGTGCTCACAACACTGGTAAAGGTTGCACATAGTCCATGAGACTAGAATATGCACAGCTGCAGCACCCAAGACCAGGCATCGATGCCCTGCACCGACCCAAACTCTGCTATGGCAATATCCTTACGCTGGGCAGCCCACCTTTAGTACTCTGCAGCTGGGTGATTGCTGTGGTCGCGGAGCTAACAAATGGCGTGGGGTCTGGGATGCCTTGCATCTGTGTTTTGGTGGTGCTGAGCTGCTGCAGAGCGGCAGTAATTGATGCCGGCATGGCAAAGCCGGCAGTCGCGCTGTTCAGGTTGGTGGCTATGGATCCTGGGGAGTTCGGTCCCTGCATGATGTCATCTAGACTAGCCTGCACATGCACACCAGACACATCCACATGACTGCCTAATTGCCTTGACTACAGGCTCTCACAAAGGCGGCAGATGGCAAAATCCGGTGAAAGCTACCAACTGCCAGGAAGGAATCTAGTTCTGGTTCCCTGGCTGCCCTGGAGGGCTTGAGACCCTCGTACGCCAGGTCCATAGCTGGTGGCAGGTCACCTGGGTCTCCCGCAGCAGGCTAACAATGTCCTGGAGGTCGTCTGGGAGGACCAGGACAGTGTTGTTGATGTGACGGGCACGCACGAGGAGGGCGCCCTGCAAAGCAACCCACACTCGCAGCGTTCTAGTCTCTGGCCATCTCGGATGTGTGTGGATGTCGACTGTGATGGCTGAATGACAAGGAAGGCAAGAGCACTTTGTGCGATGTGTCAAAAGTATCAGCATCTTGTGCTGGGCAGCACCTCTCAAGCGAGCTCAGTATGCACCTAGCGCACCAGGTGAGGAGCAGCCACATCATACTGTGCCTGCACATTGTGCAGCAAGGAAGTGATGCCGGGCACTGTGGTCCCTAGCAGCTGGGTGGACACTGCCTGAATGGTAGTCAGAGCGTCGTAGCTCCTCTCCACAAACCGATCTGTCAGCAGTGCTGTTTGAAGGGTCACCAATGCTGCCCGCATCTGGGTCATCTGAGCTATCTTGCTGTCGATGTCGCCTACAAACGCGTCCAAGGCCGTGCTGGCGGCTGCAACTGCATTGGCATCGGCTGGTGGGGCAGGCTGGGAGGCTGGCAGCGCGTACGCAGCAGTGTGGAAATCCTGCAGTGTGCATCCGCATTTCTGCTTGAACCAAGCCTCCCGAGCCCCAGGGGCATGAGCTCCGGCATTTCAGTGCCCAGCTTCTCCTGCTGGCCTCAGGTGCTCTTTGAAACGTGCCACGCCAAATCGCGTATATGAAAGGAGCGTGAGACCTGGGCAGCTAGCCTTCTCCACCTGCCCTTATCTGCATGCACCGGGCAATGAGACTCACATCTGCCTGCTGCATGACAGTGCCCAGGAACGCCTCCCCATCCACAACATTCTGGAGCGCGCCCGCATAGCTTGGCAGGCTGGCGATGAGGCCTCCCAGTGCCATTTGCAGCCCAGCAAGCGCTGGGGTCAGCTGGGAGTCAAGGGCAGCCTGGATGCCCAGCAGCGTAGACTTGATGCCGGCAGGGTCCGGGAGCGAGGCCAGCCAGGGCCTGATGCCCTGAAGGCTAGCCACTATGTCTGCACCACAAGAGAGCCGCAACTGTTCATGTGTGGTCTACTGACAATGAATGCTTCTCAGATATGACTGGCATAAGTTAATGTACTGCCCAATGGGCGAGACCATGCGCAACAGAGCAAATGCCCCTCATCCCCTGACGGCCTTCGACAGCTGGCCACGAGGTGCCCAGGCATCGATGCGCTCCAAGCAGGCAGCTCACACCTGTTTCATTGATGTCAGTATTTACAATGCCCTGTATGGTCAGCAGGACGCCATCCAGTGACTGGACGTGCGCGACAGTAGTGTTGGCTGCGCCGACCACTCTCCTAATGTAACCCTGCAGGCTGTTGCAGGGCAATAGCATCATCGGCCCGCAAACAGGACACCATGGCAGGATGGCTGCTTTTGCCGCGGGACAGCCTCTCTCGACAAACTCACAAGCACCACAGCAGCTGACTGCAGGCCGCGGCAAGCATTGCGCCCACACAACCCCACATTCGCGGTGGGCGGTGGCTCACCTTCACCACATTTAGTGTTTCCTCACCCTCTCCCACAAGCCTAGGGTTGACCATGACCATGCTGTACGCGCATCCGGCCGCAGTGCCCAGGAGCAGCAAGAACGAGCAAACCTTGTAAAAATTCAACCATCTGCAGGGCGGCAGCTTTGCGTGCTTAGAGGTGCGCGATACTCTCTCATGCATCGGCGACACCAATACAGATACAGCAAAACAGGGGAATATGTGATGCACACGCTAGCTCAGCAAGGTGTGCCCTTCTCTCACCTGGCAGCACGGATTCGGTCAAGCAATGTTTGGCGTTTGCGACAGCATCCACAGCAGAATAGGTACCAGCAGCAGCTGCAACAGTCACAACAGCAAAGACGAAACAGACGCCTGCAGGCAAAGCAGAAGCCTTGCCAAAAGTGTGGGTGAAGCTTAGGTGGAGGGGCACCCCAGCTGCACTGCACTAGTAGCTTGCCTCACCAGAGGAGGAAACTCAGCAGGACCGCCAGGGCAGCAACAAGCCCAATCGCGGAGGGCCAACATGCCAACAGCACGGGACCTTTGTAGTATTCGACTTTCTCCGGCGTGAACTCAGTATTAGGTGTGGGTTGGGTGGCGACCGGTAGCCCCTGCGCAAAAGTGGTGTGCTAAGCCGTGATTCCCCTCCCTCGAGAACTATGACAGCCTTGAGGTGTGGATGCCTTCTTGCCCATAGGGCTGGTCACTTACGCGCCAACCAGTGTCAGTGCACTCTCCAGGCTGAACAACGGCCTGACCCGGTTGGCTGATGCTGCCGTCCCCCTTGCAGGAGGTAACTAGTAGAATTCCCAGTATCCAGACTGGTGCGTGACGAGCGAAGGGGTTGCTTCTTTGCGCCATACCGGTAGGCTGAAGCCACAACCGACTGCCCATTACCAGGTGTTAGATATCTTTCAAAGCATGTCAAAAGTTACCACTACCAATGCCAAGTGATGGTATAAATCGGTGCCTGCTATTCGTAGGGCGCCAGCGCCACGGAGGTGGGGTTGGGGCGAGCTGCAGGGCTCTCCCAACTCGGTGCTTAACTACCTGAGTGATTGATAACTTATCAAATACTTGTCAAATTGGGTCACCGCAAGGGTTGGCAGGGGGCAATTTCTTGCAACAGGACACCCGCCCCAGAACCCCCAGGGGTTTGCCGGCCAAGATAGTTATTTTCGTCCCGCCATGGCTTGACTAGGCCTTCCTGCATGTCCCTGCCCAGTTCTACTGTGCTACTTGGTGTCTCTTGCTGTACCTGGATTGTAGAAGTTCTGCAGCATGATTAAGCTCTTCAGCGTCAAGGTGTGGAGTTTTGTGATCGCGTCGTGAGCAGTGTCCTTTCTCCGGCCGCAGGCAACTTAACTTTGCTCGTACTTGTTGCAGGAGAAGCAAAAGAAGGATGCCGCAGCCGCAGCGAACGGGAAAGCGATCAAGCAGTCAGCAGGAGAGCTGAGGCTGCAGAAGGGTAAGATGTTCCGTAAGCTTGCTCCTAGCACTTTCTCTGGCGGCCACGAGGCTTGCATCTTGAAGTGCCTGGCTGCCTCGCCTTGCAGACATCTCTGAGCTCGACCTTCCCAAGAACGTGGCTATCAAGTTTCCCGATGGCAAGGACAAAATCATGAACTTCGAGATCACCCTGAAGCCAGATGAGGGCATGTATAAGTGAGTTGAACGAGGTTGCCAGGGGGTGTCTTTGTACCAGCCTTCTCTCGCCTGTGCTGCTGGCTGTGTCGCTGGGTGCAGCAGTTTTGTCCTCGAGTTTCTTACTCTTTGTGCTGACTGGGGGACTTACTGCCCTGCAGGGGTGGGACCTTCCTATTTACATTTGCAGTGCCGCCGTCATACCCGCATGACCCACCCAAGGTCAAGTGCATGACCAAGGTGGGTGCTGGGCTAGGCTCTTAAAACTGCATCACCCCGCCCGCCAGCCTCTGGTGTGCAATTAACGTTTGCATTTGTGGAATGTTACGTGTTGCACGTGGTACAGCCAAACGCATGCGAGGGCTTTACCTGTAGTGGCACCCTGCAGTGGCACCCAGGGAGTGCTGGCTTACCTGTGCACCTGCAGGTGTTCCATCCTAATTTGGACCTTGAAGGCAACATCTGCTTAAACATATTGCGAGAAGACTGGAAGCCAGTGCTGACAATCACAACAATAGTTTACGGTCTTAATTTCCTCTTTCTGGTGAGCACTGCCCATCACTTTGCAGAGTTTAATCAGGTGCATGGGTGTGTTCCCTGCCTGGTGTCATGTGTGTGTTGAGTACATGGTGTTCTAATGCTTGCGGGAGTCGGGCAAGGCATGGGGTTCTTGGATGTGACCTAGGCCACCGCACAGCTTGCCGGAAGCATGGCGCCTTACGATGCCGTCATGACAGCTGCATTTGGCTCGCAAGCCTACATAGTGTTCCGTGTTGCTAGGGCAGTCCTGACTTGGGGAGAGCAGGATTTACTGTTTGATGATTTTCTCACTATATTGAGAGTAACTTACGTGTGGGTTTCCTCTTTTCCGGCCCGACGCTACTATCCCTCCCTGCTGCAGGCACCCAACCCCGACGACCCGCTGAACAAGGAGGCCGCGCAGATGATGCAGAGCAACCAGTCGCAGTTCGAGCGGTATGTGCAGATGAGCATAACGCGCGGCTGCTCCATTAACAACGAGTATTTCCCGCCCGCCCGAGGCTGAGTGACGACCTGGGCAGTGGCGTGGGGCGCATGCAGCAAGGCAGCTTGTGGGGCCAGCTGCCATACTGCACGGGCGGCTGTGGTGCGCACAGCTCGTACAAGGAGCGCTGCCGTTTACGCTGCCTCCTTGTGCGCGTAAAGCCTTGGTGGTGCTGGATTCCTGGGGTGCCTTGCCTGCCTTAGGCATTGCACCACAAGGAACTGTGCCAACTCCAAGGCATCCTGCCCACAGCCAACAGCAGCAGCAGCAAAGGTCGACAGCAGCGGTAGTTAGGATTGCTGGGTGTGTATCATACATAGCGGGCAGTGTATGTGTACCAACACTCTACCCTTGCTTGGAATCCGGTAATGCATGCGAGTGGGGCACGAATTGCTGTACTTTGTACAAACCGTTGAGACTGCCTGCTCTCTACCTTGGTGGCGCTGGGCAGCAGCTGGTGTGGCAGGCGTGGCTAGGGCTGCCATGCCTCAGCCATCCGTGCCGCCATGGGAACGGCTGCACCTAGAGACTCCCACAGTGCAGGCTTGGCTGGCGCCTCAGTTTTCCTCTTTGGCCGCCAATTTCTTTCTAGCTAGGTCTTCTTGTATATGCCCTTGTGCGGTAATAGGCTAGGCAGAGCCACTTGTGCATACTCATAGTGCGACTGTGTGCAAGGGAGCAGTGGGCTGATTGTGGTGGATTTGCTGCATCATGTCATGCATACACCACACTAATAACTGCATCTTACCCCTGCCAGTACAGCCGCCCCTAACTCCTCCCCCTCTCCTTGCAATGCCTGCCACCAACAAATAATTGCCACCCTTACTACTAAATTCAAGAGCATACTTGCACCCAGCCCTGTCGGCACAGTTCACCCCTAACTCTCAGTTGTTCGCACTTACTGTCACCACTAATTCAGTGCCTACCTGCATGCAGCGCTGTCAATTATTTGGCCCCTAACTATTTCCTGTGTTCGCACGGCCTTCCACCTTTAACAAATCATGGGAGCCTTCCTGCCTGGGCCAGCCGTTTACTGCTACGAGCCAACCAGGCCTCCGTTACCTCTTCATAGCACCGGCCAGCCCACACCGTGTTGCACTTCGGAATGGCAGATGCCAAAGCCATGGGCAAGTCAACTCTTAGCTTCAGGTCAAAGGAGTCAGCACCATGAAACCTATTACCAACACCAAAAGGCCTACAATGCTGCTTGCAGTGCGGCTATACCCCAAGCGCGGCATACTGGATTTTCAAGAGTGCCCCATGCCCATGCCTGACTTTGTTTCTGGCCCCAGCCTCAGGGACCTAGAAGCACAATGGAATGGAAAATTAAGCTTTACAACCAGCATCCCATGCGCCAACCAGCATTCCATCGATCCCAGGAAGAAAACCTCCTGCACACATGACTAAAGTGATGTCAGAACCCTGAACCCGAGTGCGGCGATGGGCACACTGTGAAAACTCCCCAAGCAGCAAGTGCTCCTCTCTCTTTGGACTGGTCGCTGGGTCCAATACAGGTGGGTGAGCATAGACAGAGTCAATCCCAGCAGCCATGCGGGCGGCGCACACTGCCCATGCCCGAGCTGGTAATTGCATGACTTTTTTTTGGCTGTGCAGAAGCAATCATGGCGGACGCAGGGGAGCACAAAAAGAGGACGTTCCGCAAGTACACCTACCGTGGTGTGGACCTCGACCAGCTGCTGGACCTCAGCACTGACGAGCTAATCGAGCTCTTCCCCGCTCGTCAGCGCCGCAGGTTGGTTCTGCTGCTGTGGAGACTGGGTACCACTGCTGATGGCACCACTGGGAGCTCTCCAGCAGGACAGCAAAGAGTCTAGCGGCCAGGCAGCATAGGCGAGAGGTTTAGCAGGACGGTAGGACGCTGGCAGCAGGGCAGGCTGTATTAGGGCAGGAGTTGGTGGCAGAACTGAGCACGGGGCACTGGCAAGGTCCAAACAGCAGTAGCAAATCATCAGCACGGCAAGCTCTGCAGCGCAACGATCAAAAGCTGCGGACCAGCAACACTGGGAGCCCTCTGCTGCTACTGGGTGGGCCCCCCACCTGTGCGCAGCCCGGCGTCTTGCTGCTGGATTAGTCAGCCCTGAGCTGCACAGTGGTGCTGCTGTTGGCGTTAGTCAAACTTGGCTGCAGCTGGAGCTTGCTGTGACGGACGACTCCTGAGGTATAGGTGCTTGGGCAGTGGGTCCTGGCGCCTAAGTTCTGCTCAGCCATGCAGCGTGGGTGTTGGCGGAGGGGCGGCCGGGCAAGCCAGTGCTGCAGCAGGAATGGAGGTGGCGGTCCGCAGCAATGTAGAACCGGGCAGCCTGCTGTCCACAGCGCTGCTGGGAGGTGGAGGCCGCATACATCTTTGGTCATAGCAGCCATTAAAGGCAGCCATGACGACAGCGGGCAGCAGACGGAACATGGCGGCATGTAAACGAGGCAAAGCCAGCATAGGCGCTGCCTATGCAGTCAGTGACTGGGGGGCCAGCAGCGTCGTGCGAGGCCACTCGGCAGCCTGGCACCCGCTGTGCACAGTAGCTTGCACTCGGCTCACGTGGGCACAACCTACATGAACAACAGTCGCTGCAGCGGGAGTCTTGCTCATCGCAACCGGCTGAGCGTCCCGTCTTTCCCTTGTGCGTCGCAGGTTCCAGCGCGGCCTGAAGCGCAAGGCCCTGGCCCTGATCAAGAAGCTGCGCAAGGCCAAGAAGGAGGCGCCCGCTGGCGAGAAGCCCGAGCCGGTGCGCACCCACCTGCGCAACATGATCATCATCCCCGAGATGATCGGCTCCGTCGTCGGCGTGTACAACGGCAAGACCTTCAACCAGGTGCGGGGCACAAAGGGGCCGGCAGTCAGCGGCTAAGCGGCTGACAGCAGTTTGGGGTAGCTGTGGACGGAAGTGTTGACTGCGAGGGATGTGGCATTGGGAGAGTAAGGGGAGGTTGGGACGGTAGGCAGTGTCGGGGCCAAGCCCAACGCGCTGCCAGGTTGGGCCTAGCATGTCCCACAGGTGGGATGCTGAAACCCTTTTTCCAGTCTAGAGCAGGTCCATTCAGCGCTTGAGGAAGTAAGGCGGGGATGATCCGGCTTCCCATTGCCTTACTTGACCCGACAGCCCTTGCTGGCAGACGTTTTGGCTGTAGTGCATCTGTGATGATGGCATTTTCTCGTACGCCGGCAGCACAGAGCTATACTTGCCAGGTTGCGGACCCGTGTGCTCATCTCGGCTCTCTCGTTTGCCTGGGGCAGGTTGAGATCAAGCCTGACATGGTTGGCACCTACTTGGCTGAGTACTCCATCTCCTACAAGCCCGTCAAGCACGGCAAGCCCGGCATTGGTGCCACCCACTCCTCGCGCTTCATCCCCCTCAAGTGATGGTAAGGGTCCCATCTTCAAATTGTTCGCTCTTGAGAAAAGCAGGGAGCCAGGCCTGACGGAAGCCGGGGAGGATTGTCTAATTCATTAAGGGTGGCGGGTAGTGCGATCAGAGAGTAGTTACGGGTATACTGGGCTTTATTGTTGGTCGGCGACCTGGGTCCCGCCACTGTTGTCAGCTTGCGCAAGTCTGACGCCTGCATGTCTGCCCAGCCTAAGAGCGGCTGTAGCGTGGGCATGCAGGGTCTGTTCTCAGAGCCCTTTGGAAATGGCAGCGGCGGCGGCGGGAGCGGCAGCACGAACAGCAGCAGGCCCAGCAGCACAGCCATTGTTGATAGCGCTGATGTGGCGGGGCGTGGAAGGTGGCAGGCAGGGGAGTGGAGCCAGCTGCGTGCCTCAGTGCGAGCAGGCGGCTGGTTGGCAGCCCCTTGCAATGCTGCTCCCCCAGGGAGGGGGTGTCACGCACTGTGGCGCAAGCTGCCTCTTGGTTGATGTGCTTAATAGCTTTAGCCGCATGGGGCATGCAGGTTGTGCAGCAGCAGCAACCTCTGAGCCTGTCTTGGACATGTAGCACATGGAGATGTGGACGAATTGACAGAGGGGCCCCGTATCACATCTTACAACTAAGAGTCTGCTGGCGTGCAATGGTGTGGCCCAAACAAAGACATCCCAACTGCAGTGCACATGGCCCAGGCGCGTCATTGGTGGCAATACCTGCTGACACAGCATGGAGGTGCAGTTGCTAGTGTTGCACCAGCTGCAAGTTGAACCCTTGCCATGGTGGCCGCTGCCCTGCTGTGGGCGCTGCTGACTGGTTGATGGCTTCCCGTGCTATCACTATTGGCGCCCTGAACAGTTTATCTTGACTGTTTCTAACAGGATGCCATCATGGGGGGCCGCTGCTTCAGACGCTCAATTAGACCCCAGCCCTTGCTCGGCGCATTAGCCTGACAGTCCTAGTGATCACTGTCCAACTGCCCAGCCATCTTCAGATGCTGTTAGCATGGGTGGCAGGGAGTGCAAAGAGGGAGTAGAGCTGGGCTGGACTGACAGGGCTGGATGCAGAATGAGCCTGAGTCATATTAGTATGGGTGGCAGGTAGTGCGAACAGGGAGTAGAGCTGGGCTGGACTGGACGGGATGGACAGGGCTGGATGCAGAATGAACCTGATATGTCATATGTTAGAGAAGGCCACAGGAATGTGCCATCATGCAGCCGTCCCTCACACGTGGCCCAGGGTGCCTGCCGCCATCCACAAAACCTATTGGGTCTCCCTCTTGACTGCAGCTTGCTGTACACGCAGAGGCACCTAAGCTCATCGCTTGCATGCAGGCAAGCCTCTGGCCCATTCTGCATCCAGCCCTGTCAGTCCACTATGTCTCACTCCCTGTTCGCACTACCTGCCACCCATGCTAATAAGCCAGTTCGCCTTTCACTGTCCGTTTGTCACCCTTACTAATGAGACAGACAGGCAGAGCATACCTGCATCCAGTCCTGTCAGTCCACTTCACCCCTACCTCCTCTCTGTTCGCATTCCCTGCCACATTTACCAAAATAACAGGTTCAGAGCCCTAAACCTATAGGTTTAGCTAGTAGCTTCAAAACTTCGCCAAGCAAGATCCATTTACAGGGTGCAACATGCCTCTCACTGAAATTTTTTGCCGTTGGTGCAAGCTGCATCTCAACCCAGATTGCCACCATAGTTCCAACCCTTGGGATCAAACAACACCCGAGGGTGAGCCACGTGAAAGGTCAGGCATCAACCTGACATTTGTGCACAGCAAGTCTCTTTAAGCAAGATCCCTGCATGGCTGCAGCCATGCATTGGTTGCAGGGGCTCAATAGTCCAGTCAAAACCCAACAACCTTGCATCCAGCCCTGTCCGTGCGGTTGACAGCTATCTGTCTGCTGTGAGCACTACCTGCCGCTGTGAACAGAGCTAGGGCATGGAAGAGAAGGAGGAAGCCCGCTAAGCTTGTTGCCACCTCTCACACAGTAGGGCAGCAACATGCTTGCAGGAGTTGCATCGGGGCCTACATCACCCAGTTGCATATGTCGCAAGCCCTATCCTGGCGGCAGCCCTGGTGCTGGTCATATGCACGGCACCGGCAGGAATGGCACAGCATCAGCCTGCCTTTGGCGGGATGTCTCCGAACACTCAGGCCTTGGCTTGCCCTCCTTCCTTCTGTGCCACATGGGCATTCCAGTAGTCCTGCAAGTACCCAAAACAGGCCAGTAGGTTCTAACACACTTCTCACCGTGCCCCAACTGGGTGCATGCAGCTTTTCTACTTGTATCCATCCACTGTGCCTTTATATGCGTGCAGAGAGGCGCGTGTGCAACTGGCACGGACAGCATTTCGCAACCCGGCGTGCTTAAGATATATCACTCCCCGCAAGCAGCGTCAGCCCAGGTAACCATTGCAAGGACGCAGCACAGCATGCACGTCACCCACCTGGCCCAGGCGCCAGAAGACCGAGAAGAGCAGCCCTTGCAAGCCGTTGGCCAGGATCTACAGTACATGCAAACACTCTCGGCATCACCCCAAGTGTAGTAGTACCTGTGTGGTGCGCTGCAATTCTTGTTCCTCAGGGCTGCTCTTTATGCATTGCATGGCTCCCAACATACGCGGCTACGCGCTACTCCCAGCTGGCACCACCTCAGCATTGTCAAGCAGGGCAGCGCCAACTACAGCGCGCACAGCATATGTCGGGTGGACAGCAACACGCCGTGGGCAACAAGACATGCAGGGAGGTTCCCACCTTGGTCTTGAGGCCGCGCCCAAACAGCCCCATGTAGCCATCCTTGTCAATCACCATCTGCACACAACACCAACCTAGGCTCTGAGTCTGTCATTGCAGCAGCAGCATTGACAGCACAGCCGCCAGTTAGAATACTTGACTCGGGCACAATTTGAGGTAGCTAGCTGCGGCAGGCATGCAGCCGCCGTCATGCCCACGGCTCACCCGAACCACTTGCGGGTAGGTGACTGGCACCGTGGATGCCTGCTTGGCGGTCTTCACAACCCGGATGGAGTTGGAGCAGGTGTCTGCAGAGCAGCAAAGGACGGCCCGCGCATGACACGGCAGGCTTTGACCATACTCTGGGGGATCTGCCTCGTCCCACACCTGACCTCAGGGACACACCCGAAGCCAGACCTTTTCAGCAGTCACAGGCAGCAAGACATACCCCTGCCCCAGCTTCAACGCTGGCTAGGACCTGACGCTGTGCTAAAGTGTAGCGGCAACCCCACCTGAGATGAGGGAAGCACAGAAGCCAATGAAGGCTGAGCGCATCAGCTTTTGGGCGAAGGAGTCGGGCTTGGGCAGCTTCTCATTCAGGTAGTTATACGTCGCGAACCAGGGGTAGTGCTGTACGAAGGACAAGATGGGCAGGAACATGAGCCTCATGGCCTGCCAAGTGTGGCTGCCCGACTGGCTGAGAAGCCTTCCTCACAAGGCACGCGTGGAGCTGGCAGACCGACCAAGCACCCCTGCCATGGATTAGGCACGATTAGGAGCGTCCACCCCTGACGCGAGGCGCGGCATGGTTTCGCAGATTCAAGCTCACCCCCACGAATGTCGCCACCGAGGCCGCAATAGCGCCATGATACAACACGGTCGGCCCCGAGGTCCGCACTTTGGTCATCAGGGCTGGGAATCCGGCCTTGCCCTCCACCTGCACGAGGGGCAGGAGTCCGAGCTTGTTAACAATCACATGGCACATGACCCAGCAAAAACATAATGGCTACGACTGCTGCCACCAAAGCCGTCGGCCGGTCTGTGCCATGCTACTCCCGCAGCCCACATCGTCTGCCTACCAGCTTTACAATCAGGCTGCAAGATTGGGCCGGGTGCGGCCCAGTTACAGCAACATAGGCAGCGGGCAATCTACCAGCCAATCCACGCAAGGGTAATACAATAGTCAGCACAACCCTTGCCAGGGATACTACACAAGCACCAGGCCCTGCACTCTTGGACAGATGCAGCCTAGCAAGCTGCTGTCCGCCCTGACCTGCATGATGGTCTTCATTGCGTCCACTGGCATGAGGAAGATGCGGAAAGCGCCAGCCGAGGCACTGGCTGCCATCGTCTTCACACCAATAGGCAGGTGGGCGGTGTTCTCATGCTCGTCAAGCAGCGACAGCATGCCTGCAGGGAGCAGCCATGCTAGCTGCGCGGCTTCTGACCGAGCTGCACATTGCGAACACGATGGCAGGTACACATCTGCTACACAGCAGAAGCGCAGAGCTGAAGCAGGCATAAGTCATGAATAAATGAATACGCCCAGGCCTCGCCGCCCAGCCGTAGCTGGGCGGGCATAAGTCATGCCACACCTCCAGAAACATGATACTAGCTCTCCTTGCCTCAGACCATCCTGGTAAGAACACACATCCACAGATCACCCACCCGCGTTGGCTGCCGTGTCACCAAATCGGCTGAGGGGCCCTTGGACCAGCGCCGGCAGCAGCCCCCTATAGAAGCGCGGGATGCCGCCCTCCTTGTACAGCGTGCGCAGCGCCTGGCCCGTGGTGGTGCCGTAGCGGTACTGATAGTTGATCGTGGTGCGCAGCCACATCAGTGTGAAGACCTGCACAAGCAGAAGGTGTGAGACCCCTGACTTGGGCGCTGGTGGCGCCTGGTGCCACACGTGGTTGGTCCACTTTGCCTACACCCCAGTCACAGAAAGGACGCAAGCTGCACAGGAAGGGCTGCAAGGGCTGCAAGTGGGTGCCCAGACAAGGAGGTCCTCTGAACAGTGCAACAATGTGAACCACCCAGGCCACACAGGCAGCGTTCTCACCCTACCTAGCCTATCTAGCTGATGCTGGGTTTCACATAAACCTCCCATCAGCCTGCCTCTGCCTGACAACGGAATGAATTCCGCCGGTGGCGCAGCCAAATGCCAAATATAGCGCAGCACTTTCCTACGGACATTACACAACTACGACGAAGCGGCCCGGCCAGCTAACCTGCAGTGCCATAGCCGCTGCCCCAGGAATACCGCCGCCCAAGGCCTTCTTGCCAGCCTGCCGCAAGACATCCCCAAGCTGCTGTGGCTCCTTCGCCTGGTAGGCTACTGCCGGCACCAGGTTAGGTAGCTGCCTCGGTGCTGGCCTGCTGCTGCTGGGTGCCGCAGATGTGGCAGTACCCCCGCATGTGCTGCCCTGCTGCACGAGCTGGCTGGTGGCAGCAAAGCCCTGGAGGAGGGCATGCTTCTGCTGGGGAGCCCAGGGATTTGTGGCTCCTGTCTGGAGGCGGAGGTTCCCAAAGCCTGGTTGGGGTGTTGGGCACCAGCCACGCACCACTGGGCTTGCTACGGCGTTGGGCTGCCTCCCGGCAGGACTGGCAGTGCTCTTATAGAGCGACGAGGGTAGGAGAGCAGGCAACAACATGGCGTTCGATCGATCAACTCAAATTTATGCAGAAGTAGTTAAGGGCCCTGGCAACCCTGAGAGCCGACCTGCCTTGCCCTGCCACACGCAGGATCAAAGCTACCGCTTTCTGGGCGTCTGTCTCTCCCCCGATTTGATATCAGCTGACGCAATCTGATTTCACCCGCGCCGTCTCATGCCTTCCATGCTGTGTTGGATGCATGTTACTACCACTGTCAGCATTCTCGGTCCAATGGATGGAGCACAAGGGTATGCCATGACTAGTTGCAATCCCAGGGCCAACAGATCCAGTTACGGTGCCATGTCAGAGTATGCTTTTGGGCAGAACCCCCATGGGTCTCCAGGAGATTGATGCAGCCGCACTTGTGGACTCGCAGTGTATCAAGACACCACACGCCAGCAGATCACACTACCTGCCACCTTTAACACAGTTCAAGGGCGGGCAATCTGGGTAACAAGCAGTGCGCCAAGAGACAGTACCAATTACCGGGCGAGCATCTCAGTCGTTTTCGTGCATGATTTAAACAAGGTGGCAGACAATGTTAACAGAGAGGAGATACGATTGAAATGTACTGTATTATCACGGATGCTGCCATCCTGTTGTCTACAGTCTGAACGTCAGGTGTGACATATCACGGGCTAACTACAGGACTGGAGTACTACAAACTGCCCCCATACAAATGCAAGGTCAACAAGTAATGCTTGCTCACCAATCACAGGCCCAGAGAGCTGCACCCTACACCCTGAACCCATAATAGCATCACAGAGACCTAGTAGACTCAAAGTCATAAGAAATATAAGGAAAACAAGATACACAATGGTATGGTAGGAGGGGGGGTGCATCCTCCCAAAGCCCTACATTAGGAGCTTCCCAGTTGCAAGCTCCCTCCGGACTTCAGCAAACAAGCCAGGCTCCTCCAGCTGAAAGTGCAGGGGCTCCCCCGAGATGGGATGCACCAAGTCAAGCTGCACGGCCCAGAGGCACATCGCCGGGGCCGCATACCCCGCCGTCACTCCCTGCTTCTTGGCTGCCACCTCCAGCGGTAACCCCGCAGCGCCCCCTTCAAGCGGGATCGACACACTGGCCTCAAGGTGTTCTGTCTGCTTGTGCTGCTGCCGCTCCACTAAAACCCCCTCCAAAGGTAAAACTGCTCCTGCTGCTCTGTCGCCACCCTCACCCCGCTCCCTTGAGCACTGCTGCTGCGCTTCCTGACCCATGCCAGGAGCAAGCCCCGGCTCTGCTCCTGTCACCGCCTGCTGCCCAGCAGCCTCCACCCCCCCAGTCGCCTGGCTGCAGCTTAGCCCGGCAGGCGGCAGCCGCAAATGGTCCTCAGCTGCCAGCCCCGCCCCACACTCCACACGCTGCTTAGCATAGCCGTGGGTGTACTTGCGGTCGCCTACCAGTGGGTGCCCTATGAGGGCCAGGTGCCGCCGCAGCTGGTGGGTCCGGCCTGTGTGGGGCCACAGGTCCAAGCTTGTCACCCACTGCAGCGGGGTGGCACTCGCGCTGACATGCTGCTTGCCACACGGGGCAACACCCGCCTGCCCCGAGGCAGAGCCTTGGCGCTCGCTGCTGCCAGCACCGCTTGCGCTGGAGGTGGTGTTGGCGGTCTCCGACTGCTGTTGAGGGACCACGCCTGGTTCGTCAACAAGGCTGCTGCCACTGCCGCCCGCTTTGCTGTCCTCCTGGCTGCCAGGGGAAGGGGAGCTGCCGCCGTCAAACACGCGCACCCGCGAGTGAGCCACTGCCAGGTACTCTGTCTCTGAGGCCTTGCCGTCCAGGGCACAGCGAACGAGCCCGCGCCCCTCCAGCCTGCCCCAGGCAAGCGCCCTGCAGGTAATGCCACTGGACCTTCAGCTGTCGAACCAACAGGGCACAGAGGTGCGGCAAAGCGCCCAGACAAGCCTCACCAGCCGTTGTTTCGAGAGCCATCTGGAGCTTGCAGAGCAGGAGCCACGTTATGAAATGGAAGGCATCTCATCACTCTCACTCTCTGGCCCCTGCTTTCCACCCTGGCAAACGCTGGCAGCCTCAGGCCGCCCACCTGTAACGCTTGGTGATGCGCCGCTCAGCAAAAGCTGCGCCAAGCGCGCGGAGCGCTGCCATCGTCTTGGCCGCCAATACCAGCCCCCCCGTGGCCTCATCCAGCCGGTGCGCCTGCTCAGAAACCGGCCACACCAAAAAGGTTGCCGAGCGCACCTTATGAGCCTTCAGGACGGGAAGGGAAGCCAGCAAGCCAATCACCGATGAAAAGGTCTACAGAGCAGTGGCCGCCACAGCCTTACGCTGCTTTTGAAAGGCCCGCAACCGCAAGCTGTGTGCTGACCTGGACATAGGTGCTCTCTCGCAGCCAATCTCTCGCGACGGGAGTCTGGCAGTTGAGGGGCATGCATCCAGTTGTCAACTCACATAGCGGGGCTGCCGGAGAGCTCCAACAGCCTTTGAAGGTTGCAGCATGCGCGGTAGGCAGTGTGCCAGCACTATCCGCTCACCCCGGCCACCGTCCATAGGCATGCCTTGCGGCTTCACCACGCATGCCAGGTGGTCATCTTCATACACAACCTGGGACAGGCGGAGGCCGCAGCAGCAGGCTCTTCAACTGTGGACACAATGTCCCTAGACCAGCAGCACAGCCTGAACCCTTCTCCAGCATGCGCGTCGCGATGTCTTGAAATTCGACCTCCATCATTACCCTAAGGAAGGCCTTCGTACCGTGCAGGTTTGCCCAGAAGGCTGGGCACCAGCACGGAGCTCAAGCTGCACCCCTGCCTGCTTACCCTGACCAAGGGCAGGGTGGGTCCAAGAGCGTCACGCCGCGCATCCATTGCCTTGCCACTGCTGGGCTGGACCCACTGCACCAGCTCGCCACCCCGCACCTCGCTGCAGGCAACAATGGGGTAGGCAGTGTCAAGCGCGACAAGCAGGGGAACTGAGCTGACCGGCAGAGCCTTTACACCACTGCTGCCAATGTCACGGTAGCCTGTTTTAATAAAATACCCTTCCTGCCCCAGCGAACCATCGCGAGATAGGACAAAGTGCAACGCACGTTGTTGTGCTCGCCTGCTCGCCTTGGACCAGCAGCTGACCCTTTCTGACAGTGCGCTTGCTGCGGGTGAGGGTGGGGAATTGTTCTGGCCAGACTCGCAGGAGGGCATGGTCAAGCCTCAAGGGGCCTTCCAGCGGGGGCACAGTACGCTCCAGGGCGACCTCCTTGTCTCCCATCCTTGCAGAATGGACCAAGCTGGAGCGAGTATTAAGCGCGCGGGCTAGAACTGGACTCCACGCACCCAGCATCAATAACAGTGCACTGCCTCACAGCACATGGATGCGCCATGCTGCGGTAGCATGAATCCTTTACAACATTGATCAACAACGTCGATAGGAAGCTATTGTGGAAATAAACAGTTCACATGTTCTGGCTTTGCCTGCCAGGTCGCACGAATCTGAGTGAATCAAATCCCTGTACTGCCGGTGTACCTTGTGTTGCCCGCTCCAGCGCCAGGTGGCTGCACACCAGCTTCCTTGGACTTATTCCGTTCCTCCAACCTCTCCTGAGCAGTTTCGAAGCATAGACAACCTTGTGCTAGCCAAGTCTGACTATTCCCCGTTACTGTGATTCAACAACAACGAAGCCTCAGAGCGCAGGTGAGGCCTGGAAACGGCCCAGAGGAGGGGGTTTGCTGTTGTTGGGCGGTCCGGCCGGCCAGGGAGGCTGCCGAGGGCCAGCCCGCGTAGCTGGGTCCTCCCAGGATTACTACCCCGCCTCCCTGTCTCCTGCTGATCGGGCCTGCCAGCGCCCGCAGCTTGCGGCTCACCTGGAGATGCCTTAAAGCTGGTTGCCGGCCCTTTCGGTCTTCTCAGAGTTCGATGCATGAAGTGCCCCCATGCACGCGCCTGACCCGTGCCCTTGGCTTGCCTTGCCTGCAGCCCAAGCTGACCCCCCCGCCCCACCAGCTCAATGGCCACGGCACTGTACACAGTGCCGTTGGCCAGCACACCACCCCTAGGGACCCCACGCAGCAGTGGCGCAGGGAGTCGACCAAGGAGCGCGATCCCCAACTTGAGTCGCTGCTCTGGCAGCGAAGAGGCTGTGGGCAGCTGGAAAAGCGGCGACAGCCTGCCCCATAACCTGTCTTTCAGCCGGTCCTTCGGCAAGTCGCTTGCGCGCACGCCAGAGGGAGTGACTGTCCGCAGCAACCTGAGCAGCAGCAGTCACGCAGCGGTGAAAAAGCCTTTGCACAAGCAGACGAGCATTCCCAAGAGTGAGTCGTTTGTTCGTCAGGAAGGCTTTGCAGCAAAGGTTGACAGCCCCTTCAACACGCCGCCAGCCTCGCCGCAGCCGCGCAGCTTGAGCGGCCTGCTTAGCAGGCAGCTGTCCACGGAAGGCTCTGGGAGCCTTACGTTCTCCTTTGAAGCCAACCCCACCGCAACTGCCGCCATCAACCGCCTGGAGAACACGTTGCGAATGTCGCCGACAGTGCCACCCTCCGCGCGGCCACGGTCTGACGTCAATCCTGCTGAGCTGTTGAAAGGGCTGCAGGTACGGGCCAGAGGCGTGCGTCGGTAGTGTCTTAGAAGGGACCAGTGCTCTGCAGGAATAGTGGCTGTTGGAGACTGCTGAGAATAGCAGTGCGGGAGGGTGTCTTGGGTATTGCTTCTCGGTACGCTTTGTGTTAATCCATGACTGCCGGTGGGACAGGAAGTACGTGATCCAGGGCAGATTGTTGCCTTCCTGATTTGATATACCTGGTTTACCTGCAGAAGCAGTACGATGTATTCACGGAGACCGAGGTCGTCCAGGCTTTCAACATTGCGCACGCAGCGCACGATGGGCGTTATAGGGAGAGTGGAGAGCCTGCCTTTCTACATGGCGTGGAGGTGCGAGGGTGACTTGCGGGTGCTGCACTGCGTCAAGCGTGATACCTGATGAGGAGTTGCTTGTGTTTTAGCGTGGGCATGCATTGCAATAGGTACAGTGTCGCTGTGCATGGGGTGGCTGCAGATGATGATAAATGGGGTATCGAAAATTAACAGCAATCAGTGATCTGGCTGCAGGTGGCCAGGAGCCTTGCTGGACTTGGGGTGGATGAGACCACTGTTGCAGCTGCCCTGCTGCATGATGTTCTTGATGACATGCTACTGCCGGAGGCGCAGCTGAAACGCATGCTGGCAAATGAACAGGTTTTCGTGCTTGTCAAGCAGGTGGGTGAAAGATCACGCCTCTCTAGTGGCGTGAAAAGTTCGAGAGCCCCCTTGCCTCTCCTATGTATTTGGGCTGCTGGGTTTCGTGCTTCTTCGCTTGTTCTTTACTCGTGCTGTTGAGTGATGCGGCTAGCTCCTTCCAAACTGCTGTCATGTGCAACTATGTAAATGGGTGGTATAGGGGGTCTCTGCGTTCATGGTGCCTTGCCTGCCAAGATTTTGCAGGTATGTGGTTTTCGCAGGGCTTTGTTATACTGAGGCGTTGGATATGATAGTAGTAATAGCGGCCGTGTACCCATACCCATGGGTTGTAAGTTGTTATTGCAGGTAGCGCACCTGGGCAACATTTCGTCCATGTATCGTGGCCACCCAGCCTCGACTCCTGAGTTGCATGCTGCCACCGCGTCTAGCGTTGTGGACATGCTGGTCGCGATGCAGCACAGCCGGGCAGTGCTGGTGAAACTGGCAGATCGACTCCACGACATGCGTACGCTCAGTGCGCTGCCGCCTCTTAAGCGCAACCTAATGGCGCAGGTGCGGCGTTGGCTATCCTTCGTGTTTTAGGGTGGCTGGCTTAGCTGCTGATACCAACTCTCACGGGGGGCCAGGCGCTCTGTGACGAGCCACTTAACTGTAAGGAACCTAGGTGGGAGGTGATGACCTGTAAGTTGCCTAGGAGGTTGGTGAGGGCAAGGAACTGCCAGGGGTAGCTTGTGTAAGCTTCTCCAGGCGTTCAGCAACCAATGTCTGTCTGCCCTCCTCTTTTCAGGAGACGCTGGACATTTGGGCGCCGCTGGCCAACCGCGTGGGCCTCTGGAACATGAAAGCCCCTCTTGAAGACTTGGCTTTCCGCCAGCTGCACCCGGCTGATTACGCGGACCTGCGCGAAAGGCTGGAAGCCCAGCAGCGTCCCGAGGCGCTGGTGTTCCTTGTTGACCGCTTGCGTGCGGAGCTGGATAAGGAGGGTATAAGGTGTGTGAGGGCTTTGGTGCTGACGACTGGCCGTGGGGCTGCAAGAGGCCAAGAGACACCAGCAGGAGTTGTTGGTTTTGAGATGGTTGTCTGCTGACACTGCTCTTATTGCGGCGGGTCTTCAAGTCCTACTTTACCTGGCGAGGGATGATTGCAATGCTTCTTATCACTTATCTGCATGGAGAGCTTGAACTTACCGTTCTAACATGGCTGCCTCTTTGACTTTGAGTGCAGGTACACCGACCTGTCGGGGCGTCCCAAGCACCTCTATGGTGTCTGGCAAAAGCTGGTGAAGAAGAGCTACACCCTGGACAAGATATGCGATGTTCGGGGGCTGCGCATCATTGTGAACACTAAGGAGGAGTGCTACAGAGCGCAGCGTATTGTGGAGGTAAGGTTTGGAAAAGTTCTACCTGGGTGAGTGGTTATGGTTATTAGCGGCAGCTGGGTGGCAGCGGGGGGTTTGAGCATGGTTAACTAGGCTTGTAGTTGAGCGCAACGGTAGCTGCTATCTGGCTGCCTTGGTGTTTGAGTTAGTTGCTGTGAAGTACTGGAACAGGTGAAGGGGGCTTCTACCTGATGGTTGTCAGACAGGTGGACTCGTGTGTGCTTGCCCGTGGCCGTCGCCGTGCTAGTGTGAACCTTTATAAGTGTGTGTACTTACACAAAGTGTGCGAGTCTCTCGAACATTGGGGCACAACTAACTCGAACAATGGGGCACAACTAAATCCATTGTCTTTGTTCCCTTCGTGCAGCGATTGTGGTCTCCCGTGGGTCGCAGCAAGGACTACATCCGGAATAAGAAGCCCAACGGCTACCAGAGCCTGCACACGGTAGTGAGGGCGGATGACGGGCATGAACTGGAGGTGCAGATACGGACGTTTAAGATGCACTACATGGCTGAGTATGGTGAGTGGGCAGTTTGTAGTGACATGGTGGCTTGCATTAATGACCTTGGGTCTTGCGGGCTGCAGAAACTTGGTGGGAAGCGCCTAGAAGTGCTGTTGTCTTGCCGCTGAGATTAAGCTGGCTGTCATGTGTTGCGGTGCCATGGTTACTTTGCGTATGAAGCCTTACTGAAGCCTGGTACAGATGGCCATCAGGTGGGCCCCACATCTCTGTGCAGGTGATTCCACGGCTCACTGGCTGTACAAGGAGGGTGGTATGGGGGGTGGCTGCAAGACCGACAATTGCGCAGCAAAGGAGGCCAGCTGGGCCAAGTTCAAGGTGTCACAGCAGGTGAGGCACAGCTATGACTCGCCGAGTTCGAAGTGCTCGTTGCTGCAGCTGAGAGCGGATGACATTGGCTTGTGAGAGCAAGCTAGTCTTCGTCACGCCGTTGCATGGTGGATTTCTGGTGGCATAATGAGCAAGTGAGTTTAGATGATCATGGAAAGTCCTGATGTGGGTGCAGATCAATGACAGCAAGTACCGCCCCTCAGGCTCACCGCCACGTGATGTTCTTGCCTCAAGCAGCTTTGACAGCGACTCCTCTGACTCTGATGCGCCCCATGCCAAGGTGCGTGCGACATCCAACCTAGGTTCATTTGCAGGGGCTCACTGGTGAAGAGTGGGCTGCTGATATGCTTGACTTGCATGCGGGAGCCTGCGATGATTGATTGGGCCTTGTGAAGGTTGCAACCGCGTTGTGGACCCCTGCAGAGCGACCCTCGTTAACTGACAAGGTAATCCTTACCCCGCCCGGTGCAGTTTGACCCACGCTTCCTGAAGTTCCTGGAGCGCACAGGGCAACTGGTGCAGCAGCCCGATCTGCGCACCATGGTCTGCGTGGTGTGCAGCGGCGCCCTGGATGTGCATCACCTCCAGCCTGGCACCACTGTGGGTCAGCTCCTGCAGCGCTACGGTGAGCCAAACTGCTGAAGTGTCTTGCTTGCTCTACCTAGTGCCTGGGTTGCACCTCTGGAGCGTTGCAGCGGTTCTCCTTTGTTTTGCGTTCAACCATGGAAGGTTGAAAGCTGCCGTACCGTCTAGGTCGCGTACTATCTGGGGAACTGCTGTTGGCTGTCAGCTGCGATGCGACTGAGCATTGAGTACATTTGCTGCTGCAGGCGGCCAGTTTGCCAGCGCGCAGCCTCAGGTGGTGATCAACAGGCTGCTGGAGAGAAACATGTATGCGCCTCTGCACACTGGTGACACAGTGGACATTTATTGCGAACCAGCCAAGCGGGCGGTGCCGGTTGTTGCGCCTGCGGGCGTGCGGCGCCCACAGCTGCTGCCGCACCACTCATCAGGGAGTAGCGCTGCTGGCAGGCGTGAGCCTGGTGTAGTTGTACTTGTGGCGGGCACAGGCGCAGCTACAGAGCTGCCTTTGGTTGGCGGTGGCGTGGCCCCTGCCATGCGCAATAACATGGTGTCAGCAGCTGGCCTAACCAGCAGGTTGACGGGCGGCAAGATTGTGCCCAAGGCACAGGCAGTCCAGCCCAGGGTGCAGTAGACCTGGCAATGAGAGGTCTGCAGGGTGCTGGACTCCCCGCTGCCCTGGTGTACTACTCCCGTACATATTCTTTCACAGCTCTTTTGAACTGCTGGAGCGGTACTTCGGCCCGGGCTTACGCTAGGAACCGCCCGAGGGCACCCAACTTCCCGGAGTAATGCGTGATTGTGGTGAATGATTTGGGCTTGATTCTGATAACATTATCCCAAAAAAGGAACCCGCAGAATGCGTGCTGCCCCTGTGTGATTGATTCTTCCCCTAACCTTGTGCTCTTCGTACTTGTGCAGTTAGCAATCCTGTTCCCTGCCCGAAACTTTTTCCAAAGTTTCGGCCTGTTTCCTGCTGCTAGCTAGCTTGGGTGCCTTGGGGGCTGGCCGGCTGCTCCCTAGGCGTCATCTGGCATACCGGGAAGGGAGGTGGAAGGATGGATCAGGGGTGGCAGCCTGTGGCCCCCACAAGGCACGATACTGCATGATTGGTGTTGACACTGTCCTAGGTATTAGGCTGAGGGTTGTGTAGCCATCTCTACTTCTGCACTGCCCAAGTTGTTCCCTACGTCGTGGCTTGTTTGTTTACAAACTGCAGTCTTCACTGTTCTTTCTCTCAGCCGCGATGCTGCATGCTCCTCTTGCAGACCAGCATGGGGAACATAGTGTATACTATTATGGGTGTGGTGAGGCTCGGTCTTGTATCTCGCCTGTAAAATAGCAACCATACGCTGCTGTAGATTAGGACGCGGTGTTTTGCACAACTTCCCCACTCCTTTCAGGCGGTGCAGATGTATCTGTATGGGTTTGTGAAGGCCTGGCTCCAGGTCAGGACAGCTTGTGGGCACTGCTAGTCGGTGTTAGGTTGGTGATATAAAGTGTACTTACTTGGCTGGTGAACAAGTCCATCTTGGCTTTTTGAGTGTTAAGGTTTAGGGTCGTGTCTTCCAGGTGCCGCCATGATATGCTGTGCACCACTTGTATTTGTGGTCTGGGTCAAATGATGCTGTTGAACGAACGTGGGTATTTTGTGTTGTTGAGATGATGACATGGTGTTGCTGACATGCCAATGTGACTGTAAGTAGTTCGTTATCCATTTGGGGCGGTGTAATTGCTTCAGATGACTTCCACATGCCTTTCCTTGCTGACGAACGAGTTTGTAACTGTCAAAAGGGCTATATTTATTGGCAACACTAGCTAGTCAAATGCCTCTAAGTTTGAAGTCAGATCGCCTGGAACAGCCAGGGCCTTACAGCCAGGCGGTGATCAACGCTGACAGCACAGGACTTCAAGCCATTACAAAGCACGTGGTAATAGTGGTTGTACTAAGTGTTGTCGTCAGCATGCTCTGTGATTGCAGCAACATCAACTAGCAGCAAATAGCATGACAAATTGCAGACTAGACTGGCTCAGTCATCCAAGTGTACAGTAACTGGACACCAATCCGTGCTCCTGGTTTACCCCTTGTATGGCCAACTGGTTGCCCTGGATCCTGGGTGCAACAAGCTCCAACCTAAAACCGCACCCCACACCCATCCTAAGCTGCCGGCCCTAAGGCTGTTGAGAGGAGCTTCCCTCCCTCAAATCTAGTTGGCAGCCACAGCCACCTTCTTTGCCTCCTTCACCATAGCCTGCATGCAGGAACATGCAACATTTGGGGGACAGCACACGCGTGCAAGGCACCTGCCAGTCAGCATGCAGAGGGCGTCAACCTGTTGCCCTTCTCTAGGAATTAGAGGATAGCAAGTGTCAGGAGGGCTGCTCAGCACGGGAGCAACGAAAGCAAGCCGACGGACTGCTTCCTGCTGTATCCGTGCTTTGTTTGCCTCCATAGCAGATGCACACCACTATACATAGGCCTGGGAACTGGAAGGGGTTGCTGAAGGTGCGTCATCCATCAACTCGCAGGCTCACGCACGCAACAGGAGCAACAGACATGGCTCCAGTGCGGAGCTGCAATAATCAGACAGCTCCCTAATATCACCCCATGGACCAAACAAAGAGGGCCCTGGCAGGGAGATTCGGCAGGAAGCTGACACGCCACTCAAAAGCGAACCAGGGTCAAACCATTCCTGAGGCAGGGTGGCATGATTCAGTGTCCCAAAGCACACTTACCGTCCACCTATCCTTCTCATACTCCTCGGGGGACTTGAAGTCAGGGTCGGCATAGCTCCTCCAGCTGAAGCTGTGGCAGTCCAGGCACAGGCACTCGCTCTCCCACTTCTTCTTGCCGCGGCACCAGGTCTGCAGGGAGTGGAGTTGGCCCAACCTGATCGGCGCAGGTATGATTTGGAGGTGGGCGGTAGGGGGAATTCAAGCGGCAAGCATGGAGAAGGGGGACGGAGCAAAGATCGCTGCCACACCTGGTGTTGACTGGCTTAGCTGCCCTGTCAGGCTAGATCGTGTGTAAGGAGCTAGCTGGCTGAAAACAGCATGACTGCACGCCGCCCTGTCAGTGCAGTTCACCTCTACCTCTCCTTTGTTTGAAGTTTCTGCCACCATGCCACAAATAACCTGGAACCAGCTGCCGCTGTGGAAAGCACAGAGGAAATGCAATGCTGTGGTTGCACAATCCTGCACTGGCTTCCCCTGGGCAGCTCTCCCAAGTCCGGCTGCTCAGCAAGCGCCGACGCTCGGGAGTGCTTTGCGCCGTCTTTGACCTGCCCCGCTCTCTTGCACCTTCTTGTACCGCAAGCTGGCTCTAGCTGCAAACAAGGCCCCAGATGCCCGTCAGCCAACTAGCCCACCCATCCACCCACCCACCCACCTGCGTGAAGTGGTGCTCCTTGGTCTTCTTGCTGCCACAGCCCAGGCACTCCTGGAAGGCCTCGTTGGGCTTCCAGCGCGCGGACCACTCGTCCACCGTCATGATGCGGTAGCCAAAGCCGACGGTGGGGTTGATCTCCACCGGCTCGCCCGCCATGATCTTGACCCACTCGGTAGAGTGCACCTTGGCCTTGGGCTTGGGGTTCACCTCAGACTGGATCTCAGCCCGCAGGTTGGAGGTGATGTCAGCGAGAGACATGGTGGCGGTGCCGTGGGTGGGCCTGGCTGCAGGCACCAGGCAGTGCAGACAAGGGGAAGCTCGAGTAATGTAAGCCTTCTTGCAGGGCCAGCAGTCTCGGTATGCAACATCGGGTCGAATCAGGGATGTCTAGCACATCTTTGGTTTTAGCCTGCTGCTGTGGTCCAGCAAAGCCAGGCCATCTCCACAGGGGTGTCTTGCCTGCCCCTGACTAGATGGTGCTGCAGAATTCAAGGTGCCAGCATCGGCAAGCGCCTTCTTATGGGATACTATTCTGGTGATGTTCACGCGTTTGGCGTAGCAAGGGTGGTAAGAAAGGCAGCCACGGTCAACAGCTTAACAATGCCAAGCAAGGTCATGCTTGACCGACGCCACTGAAGCGGTGAGCATGACATCCATAAGACTTTGTGCTTAACGTTACAGCTCACCTTATCGGTGCCTGTAGTGCTGTGTTCAAGTGTCTAGAGCTCGCAAGGGCTGCTCAGGATGTGCTCCAACAGTCAACGAACTCCCGAACGACGAAGTTTATATTCCCAGCCCTGACCTCTTTGTCGACAGTGTTTCAAATGAATCAGGAAGCGGTGCAGAAACCTGTCGACTCGGAGTTGAGCGGAGCACCCGTACCTTGGGAAAGAACGGCATGGGCGAAACAAAGTTGAGAAAAGGGGAGCTTGGACAAGGCCCCAGCAGTTAGCAGGCCCCCTGCTTGTAGTAGGGGCCCAAACGGGCTTCAAGCCTACCAGTTCTCCTACGTAGTTGTTGCCTGGTGTAACCCCCTGCTCGTTGTTCAAGGCTGTGTAGCGGCTTTGATCACGAGATAGTCTCTTAGAGGTATGCTCTAGCAGTGGCAGACGGACGCTTGCGCTCCGGTTTTCAGAGGGTGGTGGGGAGCCCAGCCTCTCCACGCGCCTCCCAGCAGCCTCACCTTCCACCCCTCAGCTGTTTTGCCCTCCAACTCCGTGCCCAGCTGGGCAAGAGAGGCAGCCATGGACGAGCTGCAGCTTGCTGGGGAGTTTGAGGAACTGGAGCTGCAGGCAAGGATAGAATTGGCAAATTGCAGGCAGACTGG
Source organism: Parachlorella kessleri (assembly GCA_001598975.1). Lineage (NCBI taxonomy): Eukaryota > Viridiplantae > Chlorophyta > Trebouxiophyceae > Chlorellales > Chlorellaceae > Parachlorella > Parachlorella kessleri. Next base: position 40,999 of record BBXU01001988.1, read on the forward strand.
GGTCTGTCATGTGATAGATTGTGCACAGTAGCTGTGCTTCTGTAGTACTGCTACTGCAGAGGGAGTGCAACAGACTGCTCCCTCGCTCTCGAGCTGTACTACAGGTTGAGCTATTTATGAGCCAGTTACCTCTTCTGTGTGGCCTGGCCTCTCTAGCAGCCTAACCTCTCAGACTAAGACTGCCGAAACACGTCCCCTGCTCGTATGCAGCCCAAGGGCAGCAGGGAGAAGTGGGAGAGTGATGGAGAGGAAGAGGAAGGCGACGAAGCTGTGGTATCCGACGGGGAAGACGGCGCCGCAGAGCGGTGTGGGTCAGAGCCTGGGGAGCTCACGTGTGCCATCTGCCTGTCCACCATCGGTGGGGACGAGGTGCCGCTTGCTGACCTGGCGATGGTCAAGGGCTGTGACCACATGTACTGCGGTGAGCTGCGGATGCTGCGTGGGGAGGCAGGCGCGGTCGGGGGAGTGGGTGGTGGGGGGCGCACAGAGTTTGTGCGGAATATCAGCACATCTTGAGCCCAGACTGGGCCATGCTGGGCCTGTGGGTGGATTTTGTGACCGGATTGAAAAAATGTGCAGTTGCAGTGTAATCTGGAGCCTGCATGGCAACGAACTACTCCCCTGCTGAGACCGGTGTCGGGGATTCAGTGAAAGCAGTGCAAGCAGGGAAGACCTTTACCTTATAGCATGTATATGGACTGTTGCCCTGCTTGCAGTGAAGTGCATCCTGGCGTGGGCCCTGCACAAGGAGCAGCCTTGGTGCCCCCAGTGCAAGGCGCCCTTCAACTACCTGCTGACCTACAGGGCACTGGACGGCACGCTGCAGGTAGCCTCTCCGCCACAGCAGGGACAGCAGCAGGAGTGAACCGCCCCCAGTGGGACATGCTGGGCTGTTTAATGCTCTTGGGCTTGCTCGTCTTGTTCAGGCTTGCCTGTGGCAGGACTTGACAGGGGAAGGGCTCTGTGTTAGATGCTCTGCAGTACGTGGGCTCACATGGAGAGCCCTCGTTGGGGTGCCTGCGGGCCCCAGCAAGCAGGCAAGCAGCGGTGGGGCTTGAGCATGCGGTGTGATGCCTGCCTCGCAGGACTTCCCCTGCGAGGAGAGTGTGGTGCTGCTCAAGCGGGCACGCTGGTTTGAGGACCACATGCGCGCCACCGAGAAGGGCAAGGCGCTGCTGGAGGAAAGCCGGCTGGCGGACGACACTGCCTGGCAGGCGAGTGGGGGTGTGGAGTGCTCATGTGAGGTGTGGGCTTCCAGGGTGAGGGGTGTTGTAGTGGGGCAAGTGGAGCAGGGTGGGGGAAGAGCAGGGGGGCCTGTCCGGTGGACATGACTGGTTTGCTGTGACGAGTATGACAAGACTGTAGCTGCTGTGGCAACTGGCATTACATCCCTGTCCATGATAACCCTCTGCAGGACTGGGCAGATGATTATGAGCTGGCCAGCGATGAGGAGATGGAGGCCTATTACTTCTCCTCAGCTGCTGGCAGGGCGCGCGTGGTGATCGGCAACCGCCGGTTTGGCGAGGGCGGCTATGTGAGCGGCGGGCGACGCATTGCACGGGCCGCCAACCCAGTGCCGCGCGGCAGGCACAACAGTGGCAAGGTGGGCGGGGGTAGTGGCTGTTGTGATGATGAGGGATATGCAAGGCATGTGATTTGGATGACGACTTAATAGGCTGGGTCTTGGAAAGGGGATGTGGGGTTTGCTAGAGCATTATGCAGTTGGCAGTGGCTGGGGCCTGCCACCTTGCACTGTAGTGCACTGGTGTGCCCCCCTCGCACCCATCCCTGCCTGCAGCACCCGGCGGTGCAGCACCCGGCATGCAGGTGCTGCCTAACTGTCAGCGTCGAGGCTCACCGCCACCAGTACTGACTGGCTTGGTGCTTCATCACGCCTGTGCAGGGCGGCAAGACCGGAGAGCACGCTGTGCTGGCCGCGCCCAATGCCCCTGCTGTGCGCACGCCCAATGCCCGCGGCGGGCGCCGCTCAGACGGCCTGCAGGGCGCTGCCGCCAGTGGCGCCGCCGCCGGTGGCGCCGCCGCCTCTTGCTCACCCGCCCCTCCTCACACCATACCTACCCCGCACGCCTCCCGCAGCATCTCAGTTCCCGCCAGTGGTACACCCAGCCGTGGTGGCAACAAGGGCAGGGTTGCCCGCTGGAACCAGCCCACATCTGGCCCCGGCAGCGACAGCGCTGCTGACGGCTCCGCTGCCGCTGCAGCGGCCGCTGCCGCCGCCATGGCCAGTGGCAGCGGCTGGGGTGGTGGCTCCTATGGCTCGAGCCCCTCTGGCGCACGCAGCTTGTACGGCAGCAGCCCGGGGTCCAGCGCTGGCGGGCTGTACGGCAGCAGCCCTGCAGGCTCAGGTAGACGCGCTAGGCGGAACGCGAAGCGGGCAGCACAGGACTATGCGGCTGAGGGCTATGCGTACTAGGCAGGGTAGGTTGGGGACTTGTTGGTTGCCAAGCTGCCAGGCTTGGGGTGCAGTACTGGCACCTGCGTTGGAGCCTGTGTTTGCCAGGTGCAGGCACACTCCTTGGGCGTGTATAGCATGGGATGAACCTTTTGGCAGACAGCTGCCGTTCTAGGCTTTGTACTCATGTGAACCCTTGCGTCAGCATTTCATGTTGTGGGGCAATCATAGGTTTTGTTTTTTGTGCTGGGGACTTGACCTGAGCTCTCTGTGACAGCGAGCCAGAGCGGTCTGCTCGTTTTGTACTTGCACTTGCTGCCTTGCAGTTGTACCCTTTTTTGAGGTACACTTTGTACACTAGGCTCGGGAACGCAGTACATCACATCCTGCGGCATTGCATTGATGCTTACACACCCCATTCTCCAACCTCATAACAGATTTCAGGACTGGTCAACCCTTTGACAGCTGCTTGGCCTTGGCAGTTGCAGGGGCTGTAATTTTGTTCTCTCACTTGTAATGGACAACAAATAGCGTGGCATCCGGCAGAAGCGGTAATGGTAGGCATGCACTAGCATCTGAGGACACACACCCTCAAGGATAGGGAGCGCAATCACCAGTCATAGAACCCAGTCCAAAAACTCTGCCGGGGGCTGTGCTCCCAAAAGAAAGTCTAGGTACATTGGCGGTACCCTAAGCCTCGTGCATATGCAGGAAGGACGGCAATCTCGAGATCGATCTCGGGTCAATTCCCTGGGATTGATCTGGCAGTGGAAAGCCACATGGCAGCCAAGACCTCACACTGGCAAGACGGTTATGCAAGAATACCCTCCAAAGGTATCCAGTAGTTCTTCTCGCATTACTTCTTCTCGCCAAAACACTCGCTAACACCACCGCCACGCACAATACCTCTTGTCAAAGATCCAGACTGTTCCATTTGTTTTATCTATCCAGCGAAGGTGGACTGATTCGGCAACTCATCCGGCATCCCACAACCTGGGGGACACTTGGGGAGCTAGATGAATCCTTCGGTGGGATTTCGCTTGCAACAAACCGCAGCCACGCATCAGCCAATGCGCATGGGCAGCGGCACGCATACCACAAACACAGCCGTACCTGCCCCATCCATTTACAGGCTAAAAATCTGCCCGTATGCTTGGGCTACCACCCACAGGAGCGCGACAAAAGCCGAGAAGAGGAAAGCGTCCTGCATAGTGTTGTCATTCTGCGTGCAAACAAGACACATGGACTGGCAGCCATCCTCCTGTGGGACGCATAGTCACACTACCTGCTGGCACAGACTGCCCCGGGAGCTGTACCAGACATGTGGCACTGGGCGCAACCACAGGTGAACAGCAGCCACATACAGCAGGCCAATGCAGTCAATCAAGCACCGCCCGGCTGCACAGTCAGCAGCCGCACTACTGACGCTGCGGTGGTGCACACCAAGGTGCCTGTGCGGGCCTTGGCGTCTGCAGCCTTACCTGCTGGAAGAACTTTGTGGGGTCTGTCGGGCTGCGCTGGAGTTGGATGTCAGCATCCTCGCTATCCATGCTGTTGAGTGAGCTCAGCACGCGCCCTGTGCCCTCCTTGGCATCCAGCGAAGCCTGCAGCAAAAACCATCAAGTCATGGGCAGGCAGCTCACTCTCAAGAGGCCGTGCCTGCCCTGGAGGAGGGTGAATGGCGGACTGCTCCCCCAGAACTCTCCTGCCACAGCTTAACGCGGGGAGTGACACCCTGTTTATGAAGGCAGCCTTGCTGGGGTGACGCCCGCAGCCTCCATGCACGCCTAGCCTGTATCTTGTGGGTATCACAGGTGGGTATCATCATACCCACAAGATCGCATGCACCCGGGCTTGTAATACGCTCTTTGCATGCCAGGCCAAGCATGAACACGGCAGCTACTGATACTCCGGTGAAGCATTAACAAGGCAGCTACCATCGCTTTCGGCATTCCCTTCCCTCGTAGCCGGGTGAGTGAGCAGGCTCCCAAGCCTAGCACAGCCTACAACCCTAATCAATAGCTCGCTACGAGTCTGCAATATGCTGCCCACTGCTGAATGAACTGTGAGGTGAGCTAGTGAACAACGCCCCAAACATGCACAGCAGCTGCAAGGCCAGTCCCACCTGCTGCGCGGACCACAGCATTCTGCTGACTGTCCAGGCGAGCGCCGCGGGGGGAGAGCACCGGCTGAGGTCCCACTTGTCACTGCACACCGCCAACAGGGTGCTCGAGTGTCAGGTAGTACCCAAGTCACAATACACCTTGGCAGGGGTAGCACAGCAGAGGCAGGCTGAGCCCGCAGCCCCCACCGTTTCTTATCACTGGCAGTCAGCTGACGGCAGGCTCGCATCAGCAGCAAAGCATCTGTCACAACATACAAATACCTGGAAACAGCCCCCCCCTCCCTTCCCTGGCCTTCTGGCCCCAGCATGCGGCACGCACCACATCAAACCACACCCGCCCGCCGCTCCCCACCTGCGCTTCTCAATGAGGCCGGTCACCAGGTTCAGTGACAGCTGCGAGTCCATGTCCACATCCAGCGCCAGCGGCAGCGCCCCCAGCGAGCCCTGCACCCGCCAGCTGACCACCGCCGTGCCGTTGTCCAGCATGCGCAGGCGCGTCACTTGTACTTTTGCGCCCTTGACCTTGCTGGACACGAAGTTAAGGCGCTGGTAGCCGTCCCTGCCCCGGCAGCTGCGGAAGGCATCCTGCGGCATACGCCAGCCTCGGCCACAACTCAAGGCCGGCAGCTGGGCCGGAAAGCTGATGAGAGCGCCGGCAACGCCAAGTGGGTGCGCAGCACTTTGCCAGACAGTACACCATGTGCGTGAAGTATCCAGCTTTTTTGCAATGCCAGGGCTCAGGTGGCACTCTGTATGCGTGCAAGGCTGCCAAGCCAGGCCCACCTTGTACTCTACGGTCCTCGCCAGCAGGCTGCGCGTCCACGTGCCGTTGCAGCGCTGCAGGTCCTTGGCGAACGCCCTGATAGTGTTCTCCACAGCAGGCGAGCTGTTGCACACAAAGTCGTCACAGTAGTCGTTGGAAAGGTCTTCGACGTCCAGAGTGGACAAGCTCTGCTGAGTTGCCTGGGGCAGTGCTCCAAGCCGGGGGTGGCAGGGGGCCCCAACGAGTGGTGGGCCGAAGGTCTGGTGCACTCGGCGCAATCTCCAGCTCCTCGCCGCTGATACTGCCGTGCATTGGACAGTTATCAGAGCTACCATGGTTCTCCCAAAGGCGGCCGAGCGAGAGCCTCAGTCGTGCGCAAGTGCGATTCAGTGCTCCTTGCACTTAGCAGCCTGCTCTCTATCTCAGAAGCAAGGCTTCCCAGTAGTCGCTAACTGCATTACCTAGGCAGGCAACCCTACCGTTATGTTGTCTTGGCCATGCCTCGCGTTGCCACGGTGGCTCGCGTGGCATCGCATGCACAACAGAAAACGGTCCTGACCTCCATGCCGACTCCTGGAGGGCTGCAATTTGGTTCATTCGTGCATGGAGTAGTCCTAGCTTGCTGCAAGCTAATGATGTGATCGTTCAGCATGACCGACATCTTTGACTCGGCCCTTAACTTAGAGGAGGTGCATATACAAGAAGGTTTTGAGGAGGGCCGAAGGTGTGTAACTCGCCCGCGTCAGCGCTCGAGTGACCACATGCCGGACCCGCACTGGACCCACAGCGCCAAGCACGCACGAGTGCACGGGCTGGTGTACTTACCCTTCCGCTTGCACTCTTTGCCTGCCACAAACGAAGCTTGGCACCCTTCTGTGCGCACCAACCCTCCACAAAGGGGTCCGTGCAGGGACGGCCAGAGGCTAGGTGAGGCAGAGGGCAAGGCGCTGGGGGTGCAAAAGGGGTTTGAAGTGGGACACGAGGTCGGCTACTACTCTGGCTGCACACAAGCCTGGCGGCTCCTGCAGCAGCGCCACCCAGAGGCTTTCTCAGCCAGGGTTGACAAAGCTATTGCCGCGATCGAGGAGCTGGTGCGGGGCTTCCCACTAAAGGACCCCCAGGTCAGCCAACAGCTGTGGCCCATTTCTGTGCTGGAGTGTTGCACGAGATCGCAACTGGGGCAGGTTGCTGCCACTCAAGCGTGCAAGGCACCAGTTTGGATGGACATGCTCTTGTTGTGTGGAGGCGGCATCAAGACCTGCCCCTCCTCCCTCCCTGGCAACACCCCCCCACCCCCCTCCCCCCTCTCCCCTCCTTCCTCCGTCTATCCCCCCGGCCATCTTGCCACCCGCCCTCAAAGCCCTATGACACGACCAGCTCACCTAGGTGACATGGCTGTCCTATCTGATATCTGAGGCAAAAGGACACGATGTGCACATTCATGCCGTGCAGGATGAGCGGCTGCAGGAGCTGATGGACTCTCTGCGGGGGCGGTTCAAGGCGGCGGTGGCCATGCTGGGGCTGAGCGAAGCGCTGCTGGCGCCCGACCAGCAGCGCCCTACCATGCAGTTCTGACCGGGGGCTGGGGCTCCTGTCGTCCACGCTTCCAATGGTTCCAGGACTGCAGCAGTCCGTGGGCGAGTGCCCAGACGGCGCACAAAACAGTGTGCTAGGGCATCTGCTGAGGGCTGGGAGGGCGTGGTTGCACCGTTGGGTTGATGCCAGCCAGGGTCAGTTGAGGTTTGCTTAGGTGATCTATGTTGGCGGAAAGGCCATCTTGAGTTCCATGTGACTCCCCGCACTTGGCTCGAGTACATGCGTCCTTACCATAGTGAGTGACATGGACTGCTCAAGCTGTTAATGGTGGCAGGCAATGCGAAGAGAGGAGAGGTAGGAGCTGTGTTGCCGGGGCTCAGGGGCCCGGTGTGACGAGTGGCACTGCGCCATAGCCCTCAGCAGATTGATAAGATCCACGATTCCATAGACTATCGTGTTCTTCTGACTTATGTTGAGCCCTGCTTTTCATTGTACTGCTACATGCTTTGGTGCCACATTTCAGAACCCTGTGTTGCCGGCACGCCCCAAACATCGCATTCTTAGTATAGGACTGCTCAGGGAGTGAAAGCGGGGGTCAACAACCCTTGTGTACCATGTCAAACATTGTGCTTACCGCCTGTCTCCTCCTTGCTGCAAGCGTACTTGTTGACTTTGGTGCGCTTCAGGTCACTGCTGGCCATCTTTTCCAGCACGCAGACATAGATGGGCCCAAAGCCGGTCGTGTCTGGAAGCAGCAGCCAGCCATGCTGCGTGCGTTCCGCCCCCCAAGTTTCAAAGTCAGCTGCGGTGACCCATTCACACCTGGCTGCCCCTCCAGGCACCGCCGCAAGTGCCGCTGCCGCCACTCCTGCCACCCGTGCTGGGTCACCAGGGTGCTGCACCGATTGTTGGTTTCCGGGGTGCTCCAATATGCTACCTGTTAGGGACACCTGTAAGGCTCCCGCTGCTGCTGCTGCTGCTGCTGCTGGTTGTGCGGCATCATGGCAGCAGCAGCTGCTGCTGCTGCTGCTGCCTCCCCTCCTGCTGCTGCTGAGCGAGTCAGACGCACCGTCGAGGGTGTGGGAGAGCACGGCCAGGGCTGGCCCGGCTTTGTGGAGGACCTTGCCCACCACCCCGTCGTTCTCCACCTCGGCGAGGCTGCAGGTGCTGTACACCACCCTGCCCCCCGGCCTCAACGCCTGCCAGGAACACAGAGGGGGGGTGGGGGTGTTCGCGTAACGCCCAACACCGATACCAAGGTGTACCCAACGTTTTCTCGAGGTCCAACCTCGTAGGGATGCTATGGCTGCGTGGAGGTTGTAGCTCTTTTGCTTCGCATGTAAGCCACCACAGGCGGCCTCCCCAGGCAGGCAGGCAGCAAGCAACCAGGTTTGGCGGCAGGAGCCCCACCCCTCCCACAGTTAGCCTGCTGGACCTTGCACTGGCCAGCAGCTGTCGCGTGGCCAACCCCGCTTGCCACCTGCAGGGGCCCCCCAGCTCAACCTATCAACATGCATGCACCCCAGCCTTGAGGCTCCCAAACCCCCCAAACCCGGGCAGGAAGGCGCTCTCTCGCCTCAGACTCATCTGAAAACATCCGCCCAGCCCATGCAGCACCATGTCTCATGGACAAGGTCCCGCCACGTCCCTTACATCAGACCACGACCAGCAGATCTGCCCTCCCAGACCAGCGACCCCCCCCCCCCCCCTCCCACCCTTGACGGCCGCCGCCAGCAGCTTGGCCTGGTCGCCCGCGATCGCCTTGCACCGCTTGGCCGACCAGTCCGCCTTGCGAATGCTTCCCCGGCGGCTCCCGGCCTCCGCCTGCTGCACGATGTGGCGGTCGGAGGAGCAGGGGGCATCCAGCAGGATCCTGTCGTAGGATTCCGGCTCCTGGGACCGCCAGAAGGCCGCCCCATCATGAGGCGTGACCCTGCAGGGGCGGGCGGGGCTGGTGCGTGGGTCAGGCGGGCGATGGTGGACGGGAACTATGGTGCAAGGCAAGCAGGTCATAAAACTCCTACCTGTGGCGCCGCTATCTGCGCTGGGTTCTGCCAATCGACACCAGCTGACACTCTCAACCTGACAACCTGCACCTTCCACAACAGGCATGATCCCTCCACACAGCCCAGTCCTGTCATACAGAGAACAGGTGAAACGTGCTGCCCTGCCACCAGCCACCCCCACGCACCTGATGGACTGGAGCCTCACCAGCTCCGGCACATAGTCCCGCAATACAGCCAGCAGCCTCCGCCGTCGCCCCGCATCAATCTCGTTACACACCAGCCTGCTGCCGCTGCTGCTCCTGCTGCCACCGCTGCCGCTGCCAGGGGAGCGGGCATGCTGGGCCCCTGGCCAGCTGCCATCCTCCTGATACAGCTCTGAGAACAGCAGCTGGGCCAAGACCAGAGACTTGCCTGCAGCGGCAAGCCCTAGGCATGCCTCGGCCCCTCTGCTGAGCACAGGGGTATGCTGAGGGCAGCACAAGCCGGGGAACAGAGAGACCAAGGGGCCAGCAGCCACCAAAAAGTTGGCTTTCTTACCCCAGGCTAGCACCGGTCGTGGGCACCGATGTGCTCGCCAGCATGCCATCACTGGCGGCCAGCTCAGCTGTGCCAGCGCGCCCTTTCCTTCCTTCCAGGAGAGGGCGCGGCGCACGCGGCGGTCGGCGGGAGGAGAGGTGGCCACCAGGGGGCAGGGCAGCTGTGTCGCTCACCAGGCATAACACAGCCTCCCTGTTGCAAGGGGGCCCTCACCCACCTCCGGGTGCCGCGCACATGTCCAGCACATTGTGCCCAGGGGCCGCGCCTAGGGCCAGCGGTGGCACCAGTGACGCCCAGTCCAGCCAGTACCAGGGGCGAAGGCCGGTGGCAGGGTCAGGGGTGGGTTGTGGGTAGCCGTCACCCTCTGCACTGCAGGGTCAGCCAGGGGACCGCACAACACCACTTTTCTCAGCGGACACATCGCATGTCTGGCCATCGCCCTGAGGAGCCCAGGCTGTCTTCCAGTGGGTACAGGAGGTACATGCACCAGCTGTGGTAATCAGTGTCAGTGCCAGCGTGGGCTGTAGGTCAGGGCGTGGGGGTGACCGGTGGATGGGAGATGCCTCGGAAGCACTCGCACGATCACCCACTACCTTTCCCCGAGGATGGATGGTCCTCGAAAACACCCACCTCGTCCCAACTCCACGTTGGGCTGCTGCAAACATTCCTTCAGCCACCCACCTGGCAGTGCATGATGCAGCGCCGCCACCGCCGCCACCGCCCTCCAAGGCTCCAGCTGCTCTGGGAGCGCTTCGCTGCCTGGGAGCTGCTGCTGCGCTATGCCTGCTGCCCTGCAATGGCCTAGGAAGGGGTTGAGCAGCGCAACATGGCTGGTGGGCCGAGCAAGGACCGCATACAGCTGGTGCCAGCGCTCTCCGAGCTGAGCGCCAAAGTATGAGTGGAACTCCTCGGTTGTGTCAAGCCTGGCCTCATGGTCCCTGGCCTTGCTGCTCCTGCCAGCTGCACTGCAGTAAGGATGCGCTGCACGGCTGGAGTGATGCCAGGAGCGAAGGGGCTGCAAGGGGGTGACGAGGGCAAGTCAGCCAACAAGTTATGTTTGACTCCCACCCTAAGGCTGGGCCAGGCGGGGTGCAGGGGTTGCTCCCTTTGAGGCTCTCAGTGGGAGAGCCAAGTGCTAAGACTAGTGGTTGTGGTCTGTGGTACGAAGGACTACCTTACCAGCCGACTCCTCCAGGCAAACCGTAGCTTTGGATAGCTGCCACGGCTCCAGCCCTGCATGCAGGAAGAGCGTCGCTCGGCAGGGCACTTTCGTGCTAGTGTTTCACGTTGTCAGAATGATGATGTGTGCTCAGCCCCTGCAGTTGCTCGGCATTGACCCAAGTTTCTCCGCCCTCCCAGGACGCAGCACGGCTCAGCAGGAGCAACTTGCCAAGGGACTCTCTTGGGGCACACCTGGGCCTCAGATCTGTTGTGGACCTTTGCCAAGAGAGACTGACAACGCGAGGGGGTGACGAGGTTGTGCCACCACCTTGTTCCCTTTGTAGCCCTTTATGTCCGCTGTACAGGGTTGCCTCCTGAGTAGAAGCCCTTGCACCACAACAACTACTGTTGGAGCACCTGTGCGGCCAGCCATGCTGGGGTTCTGCGGCAGGGTGTTCTTCCGGCATGGGGCAAGGGACATGCCGTTGAGCGGCGGTGTCAGGCGCTTCAGCCGTGGCAGCACCGTGCTCCAAGCCAAGGCAGCCAAGGTCAAGGAAGACCTTGTTTCCGCGCGTGACAGCACAGCGGAGCAGAGGGTGCGCCAGTTTACGAAGGCTAGATGTTTACTGGCTGCATCACACTGCAGCAGCCACCGAGTCTTCACTGACTGAGTTTTGCTGTGCCACATTCTGCTTGCAACTGCAGTCTCAGGGTTGATTTGAACAAGGTTTTGGGGTGCTGCAGGCTAAGGTTTTGGAGGCCACACTCAAGAACATCAACTCGCAGTTTGGCAAGAACAGCGTGATGAGGATGAGCGACGCCCCAGACTTGGATGTGTGAGTTGCGTGGACGCCAGCCTGGCTTGCTTGTTCTGAACATATAAACAGCAGCTTGCTTCCAAATGGTTTCCCTGGTTTCCTGGGTTTCACCCGAGCACAGTGTCTGCATCAGCAGCTGAAGTAGCCCCACCTCCTCTTGCACGGATAGTGGTGCACTAGCTTTCCTGGTGTGCACATGTCACCAGCCCGTCGCGGTTGGCACTCCCTCAGACTTGCAGAAACATACAGATCACACCCAGCATGCCACCCTGCTGCGGTCATGCTGCAGCGAGCGCTCTGCTAGCGGCGCCCTGACCCTGGACATCGCGCTCGGCGGCGGCTGGCCCAAGGGGCGCATCGTGGAGATCTTTGGTCCCGAGTCGTCCGGCAAGACCACCGTGGCGCTGCATGCCATGGCGGAGGTGCAGAAGGCGGGCGGCAACGTGGCGCTGATC
>BBXU01001989.1:0-22091 GCA_001598975.1 Parachlorella kessleri
TGGGGGGTGGAACTTTCTGTGTGTGTCGCAGCGGTTGAGGTTGGCAGTGGTGTGCGCTGGTGTGTGTGGGGCTGTAAAGGTGCTGCGTGTAGGGCTGCAGACAGAGATCCCTGGCAGGTCAGGGGTGGGGAGCCTCTTGCCGTGCGCGGGCCCAGCCTTCATGTTGTACCGCCTGACCCTCTTCCTGACTTAAGCACCAACACCTGCGGTCGCTTGCCTGCCCGCAATGCACCTCGATTACGCATGCATGCTCTGTAGTCCGAGCGCGCTGTTTAACATGTGGCACATGCACCTGCTGGCTTGCTGAGCAGCTGTCAAGGCTGAGAGGCCGCACCCCTCGTTGCGCCTCCTGCTGCAGGCCACCATCGGCCTCCAGGCGCGGCTGATGAGCCAGGCGCTGCGCAAGCTGGCGGGCAACGCCTCGCGCCACAACTGCACAGTGCTGTTCCTCAACCAGCTGAGGCAGAAGGTGTGTGAGTATGTGCCTCATCTATTGACAAGTCTCCTTGGCACTCCCCCCTGCCTATAAAGCCTCGCTCGCCCGCCCGCCTGCCATGCTCTTGCTTCAACGCCGCCTGGGCCCGGCCGCGCGCAGGTGGGCGTGATCTATGGCAACCCCGAGGTGACCAGCGGCGGCGAGTCCCTCAAGTACTATGCCAGCGTGCGCGTGGACCTGCGCGTGCGGGAGCGCCTGCAGGGGCCGGACGGCCAGGTCGGCATACGCGTCAAGTGAGTGGTCGGGGGGGTGGCTGGCTGGCTGGCTGGGCAGGTGATGGTGGCGTTGACGAGGAGGAGGAGGAGCTGGTCTGCGTGATGATGGTGGTGGTGGCGGGGCCGCTACAGGGTCAACGGCTTCGCGGGGCAGGGGCCGCTACAGGGTCAACGGCTTCGTGGGGCAGACGGAACAGGGCAATTGCAGTGACAATTATATTTGAGAACAGGGTGCATGTGGCGGGAGGAGAGAGGTTGGACAGCAGCGTGATGCAGCAGCAGCACGGCGGCAGGCCAGCTGCATCAGTGAGCGAGCAAGGCGGAGGAAGGGAGGAAGGAGCTTGAGTTGTCGGAGGTGCGCCATTGCACAGGAATGCACAGAGAGGGGGGTTTGCATGGGAGGGTTGTGGTGGTGAAGATTAGCGGGGGAGCTACGAAGGGTTATGCTGAGGTTCTCCACGGGTGATTTCGTGCCTCGCTGTGCTGAAACCCTTGCAGGGCTACGGTGAAGAAGAACAAGGTCAGCGCGCCCTACAAGCAGGCCGAGTTTGACATCCTCTTTGGCAGCGGCATCTCAAACCTGGGGTGCATGCTAGACGCAGGTAGGCCTTGCGCGCAGCAGGCTCCTGGTAGTAGGATCGTGTGGCGTGGTTTGGTATGTATGTGCTGTATGCTGACCCACAGTAGTTGCGTGTGGTCTGATCTAACAGGCACCCCCGGTCTTGCGGCATGGGGTACCGGCCGGCCCCATGAACCACTGCAGTAGGTGATGCACACCCCCTGCTTCGCTGGCATCCTTCCATCTGGCGCCTGTCTCGTGCCCTTGGCTCCGTCCCTCCCTGCCTTGGTCAACCTTCCGCCCGCTCACCCGCCATGCGCCACACATACTACCAGCCGTGCTCGTGGTCCCGCACACACCCGGCCCCCCGGCTGCCGCTGCGTGTCACCCCCCACCGCTCCCCTTCCTTGTGTGCTCTCACCCGGCCCTGCCGCCCTGCCGCAGCCGAGGCCATCAAGGTGGTTGAGCGGCGCGGCTCTTGGTACTACTTCGGCGAGGTGCGGCTGGCGCAGGGGCGCGAGAAGGCGCTGGAGGCAATCAAGGAGGACGAGGCGCTGCGCAGGTGGGGCGCGGAGGGGGTGGGGCAAGTCTGAAAGCTCAAAACAATAGAAACAATAGTAGAAGTAGTGGAAGGAAGTATCATGTTGGCAGTGGTGGGCGGTTAGCCCGCTGCCGTCAACCACCTGGCGGGTGGGAGCAGGCGCTGGAGGCCCTGGATGGCCGGGGCAGCAGCGGGGGGCTCGCAGGCCCGCTCCACCCTCCTTGCTCCCTGGGGAATGCTCCCTGGCACTCCCTTGCCCACGCGAAAGTTTGGGGCTCCCTGTAGCCTTTGTTCTGCCTCGTAGCAGGCCAGCAGGTGGCCCATGGGGACGGTAATGCCCGGTGCTTCGCCTTGGGTCCCCTGCACTGTCAATCTCTGCAAGGGCAGTTGCATGCCTGCCCGGCTGCCTTGCTCTCTCCCCTTGTCCCTTAAAATTGCTCCTGTGGCTAGAGTGCGTGGCAAGCGGCCCGCCCTGCGGCCGCTCGGCACAGCATCAGCATGTCATGAACCTACGCCAGTAGTGAACACTATCAACCCCTGCTAACCCCCTGCCGCGCCGCCGCAGCGAGATTGAGCGCAAGACGCGTGACCGGCTGGCGGGCAAGGACATCAACGAGCTGTACGAGGGCGAGAACCTGGTGGTGGACGAGGCGTTTGCAGAGGGGGAGGGGGTGGTGCGGGAGGAGGCAGCGGCGGCATGATCGGGCAAACCACTGGCAGCTGTTAGCGGTAGGAGGAGGACTTACCCCAGCAGAAGAGTCAGGGGGCTGTGCACCCAGCGTAGTCTCTGTATCAGCGTGGGAACTGGGAGTGTTTGGCTGGCAGAAGCAGCGGCAGCGGCTAGCCGCCGCAAACAGCTTCAAGGATGAAAAGTTAGCAGCATGAGGGGATGAGCTGGTAGCAGAGGCAAGGAAGGAACGCATGGTAGGGTGAGGCTGCACGATCTTTGGTGTCTGGGTTGCTTGGGCTTTGGTGGCCTTTGCAAGGAAGCTTACTTGGCGGGGCGCAAGTAGGTCACACCGGCAGTGTTCCTGCAAGGTCGTGCCGTGGCTTGCGCCTTGAGCATTGCTGGGATGTGATCTAGCTCTAGGTGGCCCTTGTCTGTGTACTGATGCAGCAGCTTCTCAACTCAAGAGCCTCGGTTACAAGGTCTGCCATGGTGTTCCTGAGGCGTATGATGCCTGTCATTCAGGCTGCAGCAAGAGTCCGCATGAAGCATGGGCTTGACATAAGTCAGTGTAAGTTTATGTAATTAGTGCACTGCTTGCGCACCATGACACCCCGCTGCAGCCAGGTTGCCACACTGAGGCTAGACGGCCCTGTGGACCTAAGGAGGAGATGTGCCTGGTGCTAAGCAAGAGGGCTGGCCTGGGAATGTGTCGTAAAGAGATGGCTTACTTGCCGGGGCCTCTTTCCGGAGACTTATTGTGCGCATGGTTGGGAGCAGCCACCCTTGGATGCTGTCCCTGCTGTGGTGACGCTTTATGTTGTAATTGTGAGATATTTTTGCTAGATCCGTGGTGCGGAGTGCAACCGCAGGACCTGCCACCCGGATCGAAACCTAAGTTTTTTCAGTTGGCGCTGGGCTTCGAGACGTTTTCCTGGCTAGCAACTGATCTGCGACATCTACTCAGGGTGAGCAGACAGCATATTTGACGGCCTTTCGTGCCTAGACATAAGCAAGGACTCTGAGAGTATGCCGAAAGTTGTGCTGGTAAGGCACGGAAGCTCCACGACTCTTGAGCTTGCCATCCACCACGGCAGCGAGGTTGCATACCCAACCCAGCCACGCGCCTTAAGGTATTCACCTTGAAAAGGATACACATGGTGCAGGTTACAGGTTGCTCTTCGGGCCTGGGCCACGCTCTGGCCTCCTGGCTGCACCAGCAGAAGAACAGCAGCGAGCCACTCTTCAGGCGCGTGTTCAGCCGGCCTGCTGCCCTCTCAGGCGTGCCTCACCACTGCTGAGGCACTGCCGTGGTTGCCTCTTGCCTTCGGATGCTTCCCTTCTCATGCAACACTGCCCAAGTACCCTGCCTGGGAGCCACTGGAGGGAGTGTGCTTGCGGCCGTGGAGGTTCCTGGTTCTAGGAGGGTAGATAGCGGCCTGGCAGGAGGCCAGAAGATCCAAGCGTGAGCAGAGCAAAGGAGAAGGACCAAATTGGAGGAAGAGACTGTGGATTAAGAGGTGTGGCTGAAGGCCTCCTGTGAACATGATAACCTGGTAGAGCCTGCCACCTGGCACCCCATCCTACCTCTCCTTCCCTGTGTGCTGTGGCGGCTCCCTCCCCTGCAGGGTGTTTGCCTCCGCAAGGCGACTAGAGTCCCTGTCAGACCTGAAGGAACAGGGCATCGAGTGTGTGCAGCTGGACGTGAGCAAGGATGAGTCGGTGGAGGACGCGGTGCAGGCAGTGCTGCGCGCCGCTGGCAGGATTGACTGCGTCATCAATAACGCAGGTCAGCAGACTTGGAGCCATGGCAGGGCAGCGCCTTGCAGTGATATCGCCGCAGCAGTAGCCCTGCGAATTTGTTGGGGAGGGTCATGGTACAACCACCCGGCCGCCTGTTGGCCCTGCCCCTGAGACTCCCAACTCACAATGCCAGCGGGCTGATATGCTGGAAGGCGGCTGGCTAGTCCACCCGACATGCCTCAAGTGGCAGCCCATGTCCGCAGCTGCTGCTACCGCTTTCCCGCAGCAGCAGCTGCTGCTGCGGAAGCGGTACCATGCGCTCGGCTTACCGTGCATTGCGACGCACATGTATCAATCGCTACGCCCAGCCCCCGTCCACCATCCGCAGGGTGCCCCTACGGAAAGCCCTGTTCTTTTTCTTCCCGGCTGCTGTTATAAGCCGTGGCTTCTTTTAGCTTCTGCTGGAGATAGCGGCTGCAAGCCTTGTCCGGTTGCCACTGGTCTCAGCTGCCTGATCGTTCCGCCGACCTGCCGCAGGTGTGAGCCGCATCGGGCCTCTGGTGGAGCAGCCTCTGGGTGAGATGCGGGAGCTGTTTGAGGCCAACCTGTGGGGCGTGCTGCGCGTTACGCAGGTGGGCTGTGGGGACAGTGCCTGGTGTTCAGGCTGTCACCCACTTGTGCCCAGGAAGGATGGTCAAACTTTCACTTGCGAGCAAAGGCCAGTTGAAGCGCCTGAGGGTTGCTCTGTTACTCCCGAGGACATCCAGGCTGTGGGGAGCTCATTCAAGGACCAATGCCTACACTTCTCCTCAGACCTTGCGGTCCTGAAGGTGGCGGGGCAATTGCAGGGTCACAATGGTGGGTGCTTTGTTGTGCTGGAGCTCCTGCACTGCATTCATGATCTAGGGTGGGTGTGTGCGGCTGTCGCAGCAGGGCTGCCTGATTCGATGACCCACCGGGGACAATCACCGCGTTCTGGTGCTGTGCATGCCTCGCCAGGCGGTGGTGCCTTCCATGATCGAGAGCCGCTCCGGGCTGGTGGTCATGGTGGGCAGCGTGGGAAGCCAGCTGTCCTCCCCCTTTGCGGGCGCATACAATGCCAGCAAGGCGGCGCTGCTGTCCCTGAGCGACACGCTGCGGCTGGAGGTTGCGCCCTATGGCATCGGCGTGAGCTACGTCATGGCGGGGGCAATCAGGTGAGGGGTGGCCAGGGAGGGGCGGGGCGCCAGGATGGCGTCATTAGTCATTGATAGAGTGAGGATATGGGTTATATCATGGCAGGGGCAGTGGACCAGGGGTGGGGATGAAGTGGTCCAAGCGCGGCGGATTAAGCGTCCTGGTGTGGGATGTTCTACGCACGGGGCGATGCTGGCTGTGTAGGTTTTGGGGTGTTTGGTGGCATGCTTGTCGCTGCGTTTTTTGGTAGCATGTGCATTGTAAGGTGTGTGAGGCAGCGCACGTGGCTGGTTGAGACCTGCGGGGCTCACTAAGGGGAAACGGGCACAAGCTGGGGATGTGTGCCTGGCCAGCCTTGCCTTGGCCTGGGTTGGGACAAGGTCAGGGCACAAGCTGGCTGCTTCACCTGTTCACAGGCTTCCATTCCATACACAAGGCATGCTGGTGCTTCCTGTTGAGCTGAGAGTTGTTTGCGTGGGTGTGCAGGTCGAGCATCAGCGACAACGCCTCCAGCAACATCGAGCTGGAGCGGTACCAGGCCCAGAGCTCGGCCTATAGGCCCTACATCCAGGGCATCAAGTGAGGCGGGGGGGGTTACCTTGGTAGCCATGCAAGGGCAATCCGCATAAGCCGCGGCAGCCTCAACTCGATCGAATGCATTTAAAACTTTTGTGAAAAGTCCTTGGATTCCCCATTGTCTGAGTCCACATGGACGATCCGGCGCAATGCCTGCCACCATCACCAAGCCTACCATTCTGTTGTAGTTGGTGCTTGCAAGAATTTGTGCATCAAGTGCCCGCTTTGGGTGTGGGCATGTTTGTTGTGTGGCTGGTGGTGTAGATTGTGGCATCAGGTGACCTGGGTCTGGCAGAGCGGCGTGTAAGAGCTGCCCGGGGGGTGGCAGGTTGTTTGTTTGGATGGACGTTCCATGCATGGGAGCGTCATCCCTTACAGGATATTTCCCTGTGAGGACTGTGGTCAGCTGGTGGGTGGGCAGCCTGTACACACATTGACCTCACTGCCAGGCGGACTAGCCCTGTCTCGCCCTGGTCGGCTCCACCAGTGAAGCCCAGATGCGTCGATGTTGGCCTCTCCAGAGAATCAGGCCAGTGTGAGCCCTGCTTGTGCAGGCAGCGGCTTGGAATCTCTCAGGACTCGTCCTCGGGTACGATGAGTGCGGAAGCCACCGCCGCCCAGATAGGCAGGGTCATCGAGCAATACTTCCAGGTAGGAGGCGCTGCGCTGGGCAAGCTGTACCTGGGTGCCTGAAAGTTGCACCGGGGTACCTTGCACTCAATACTGTCCCCTGTGCTCCCCTATCTCTGTGCCTGCTTGGCCGCATTCATGGACTCCCGCCATTTCTATTCATCATCAACCATGCACTGGCTGGGAAATTGCGAGTAGCCTTGGTGCCACTCCAGCCCTGCCCTGCTGGCAGGCAGCGCCGTCTTGCAATCATAGCTGGGAGGGGTTACATGTAATGTGGCTGATGGTAGGTGGTATCATACACCTATGATAGAGTTTAAGGGGTATGGGGTGGTAATCTGGCAAGGCTGGATGCAAGTGCTTCGTTGGCCTTTTTTGTGGAGCAAGACGGATGCTGCGTATTGCAGCAAAGCACATTGTCACCCACTGGCCTACAGAGAACATGCCTCCAAAAAATCTCCTCCTGTGGGACTGGCTGTGCAGGGAGGCGGCAGCAGGGCGCCACCCCGCTGGTTCCTGGCCGGCGGCAAGGCCTGGTACTTCTGGACGGCCGGGCTGCTGCAGAAGCTGTTTGGCTGGCCCACAGATGGCATCAACCTGAGGAAGTTTGGGCTGGACAAGCCGCCCCAGTGACGTGATATATCACAGCTATATAGCTGGGGGATAGGGGGGGGGGGGTGCAATGCATGATAAGCTTGTCGCCTCTTTAGCATTGGTTTAAGTGCTTACTCCCCTAGTAGTTGTACCCATGAAAGCCAGCAGGACGTTCGAAAAGTTGGTTGCAAGCTTGGAGTCGAGTGGCCTCTGAAGTGCGTACAAATGAAGGTCTCTTAGCCCAATCCACTCTGCCGCTCATCATTTCATAAAGCAGTCATTCTGCAAGTTTGGTTGTTTACAGGGGCCCAACCGACCCTGCCGCCTAAAACGACACCAGCAAGTCGCTGATATGATACATGCAGTCAGCAGCCCAACAACGGAATAGTATGTGACGCGAGTCGGGAAAAGTGCCAACAAAACACATGCAGAGAGCAGAAACATGATTAACATATCGTTACGCGTAAAGCGACTGCTCAGCCATTTTACCCAAGACCGATATTGGCGACATGCAAAGCCGACCCATTGTATGCAGGCGGGGATGCTGCTTGGGACCCTGCTGGCGTTGCCGTGTTTCAAAGAGTTCAGTTCTTGATGTCCCTGAGAGTCACAAATAGAGGCTCACCTCCAGCCCCAAAAGAGAGCTCCTTTGGCCGAGCTCGATTGCCGTTTTCGTTGGGCGCCACTGCTCCTTCAACTTCGCCACTCAAACATTGCTGCCAAGCACTTCCTCTTGTCTGGGCACCCACTCCCATCCTGCCGCCCTGGTTCAGGCCAGCCTAGACATTGGCACCGGGGCCCTGGGCATATGCCACTGTGTGGGAGGTGACGCCGCCCGGGCTGTAGGTCATGCCCGGCTCGGGGCTGACGGGCGTGCCCCCCTGCCGGATGCCGGTGGTGGCCCCGGCGGGGGCTGCTGCCTTGGTGGGTGGGGGGGCGCCGTAGTTGGGGTAGCCCGCGGGGGTGGGGCTCCGCGGGTCAAAGTGGGCCCCCGAGGACTGGTGGTCGTCGCCCTCGCGGCCGTCCATGAGCCCGGCATAGATGATCTGCGGGACAGGGCACGGCCCAGGGCCCCGAGCGTCGGTGCACGATGTACTAGGCTGGGAGACATATGCTGCGTAATCAAGCTCGCTGCTGGTGAAGCACGTCAGCCGCGTGGCTGTTAGCTTCTCGACAGTGTCAAACGCAGCAGCCATGCAAAAAAGGTCACCCCCCCTTTCAACAACCAACCAACCAACCAACACACACACACACACAACAAGTGTGGCACCGCTTTGACTCACCCAGAGGAAGTCGCCGATGAGGAACATGATGAGGCCGGCAAAGTAGACCTTGAGCCTCTTGCGGTACTCGTAATCGCCCACACCAACCAGGTAGATGTTGTCGTATATCTTGGACGCGTCCACCATCATGATGGCAGTGAGCTGCAAGCACAGGAGACAAGAACCAACACCGTTTAGTGCTGCCCGTGGGTGATGTGGTTCTTGCTTTGTGTGGCCAGCTGGTGCCTACAGACTGCATATGCAGCAGTGGCAGACTCGCTTGTTGAGCAAGGCCTTGAAGGTCGAGTGTCATTCATGCAGCGACTGGCTCATGGCCAGCATGGCGAAACACTGCCTCTGCACGACATCAGAGGCCCCAAGGATGTCGCTGGGCAACAGAAACACAACAACTACACCCACCCTCATGTGGCTCACCAACCAAGACCCTTACAGCTGTAGACGCACTGCCATGTTTGACACACACACGTGCACCAGCTAGAGCACCTTGCAGTCAGCCCTGACGGTTAACCGCTCATTGCACTGCCAGTGTCTGCCATCACCGTCAGCCACTCAGCGGCATGCATGTTCCAGCGGGGCTCACCAGCAGGAAGAGGTAGAGGGTGACCTTGCGCAGCCGGAACATGGCGGGGACGCAGGAGCCGAGGCTGGCCACCCACTGCAGGGGTGGGGGGGCACATGCTTGCCTGCCTGGGACTGATCTGTCACTTGCCCTAAGGCGGGCGGCTGCCAGGCAAGTGTAACTGGGTGCTGGTACGAGCAGGCTGCCCAATCTGCAAGTCTACAAATCCTGTCAAGGCTGCCAACCAGAAAGATACGGGGCTCTTACTTTTCGCGCTGCTGCCTATTTCTTGCATTGCAGCTTGGTGACAAGCAGAACAACTCACCAGTACGACGAAGGCGAACCATGTGATCCACCATTCAAAAGAAAGCCTTTCCGAGCCTGCACACCGACCATGCGAGGGAACACGATTAATCTCATTAGCTTCCTCACGAGCTCTTCTGGATTGATAAACTTGTACCTCAAGAGCCCCACCAGCTCCCAAAGTTGGGGTGTGAGTGGGTGGGTGGAAAGGTGGGGGTCGCATACACCTGGTCTGTCTGCAACACCTGCCCCGAAGGAGAGGACAGCCCTGATGTCCCTTGCATCCCACTATCACAACAGGTATGTTTTTCAAAAATAATAAGCTAACAGGCAATGGGTTGGACTGCCCGGCAAGCAAGTAGGGAAGCAGATGCAAGGGGGCCTTGCAAGTGCCACAAGTCAGTTCAAACCCTTGGGCCAAAGAAACTCACACTGTGACCCGAAGGTATCATCGCACTGACTTAAAGCGGCACTCTGCAAGGTATAACGCAACGTGTGTCAGACTGACCGAGTCAGTCACCCGCGGCAGCATGGCGGCGTCAGTGGCAGACGATCGTGGTTGGCAAGTTGTCGATATCCTTGGATACAGTACTGACCACGCCAGCGAGGAGGATGACCCAGCTGATCCATAGCCCGATAGTAAGGACAAGCAGGGGAATGGCTTTCACCCAGTTCATTTTGGGCTTACTCACAAGGGGAAGGTAACCTATTAGCGATTCTTTGGCTTTTTTATGCAGAAGAGCGCTGGCAAGATCGCGTCGGCGGTTCGTCCAGCTTATCTAGTGGCGGTTCCATGGGTATGCCTAACCGGATGAGAAGGACGTCTTCCTCGTAGGCTCGTGTAAGCTTGCATCACTACCACACGCGCTGAGTGCCGATTTCGCAAGGCTAAACCAGCTGTTCGTCACTCACAGCGCTAGGATTTTTCTCAAGTTAGGCGACTGCTGGGCGCCGAACCGCCGGCGCGCCCACGCCGAAACAAGCTTACTCACGTTTGGCTCATCGCTAGAAGGTAGTGTAGTAATCTCCTACGAAGGGGACCATTACACAACAAGGTAATTCCAGCAGTAGTACTCCAAGCATGTTCAGCTCTGGACTATGCAAGAGTAAGCCACGTTGCCCCACGACGGCATGCTCTGCTGTTGTTGTATGAGCCCACACTGCTTCCAGCCTAACAAAGAAATTCACAAGCGCAGTTCACAAACGCTCCTTTGCACCTTCAAGACTGTCTACAGGGGCCCTACCGACCCTGCCGCCTAAAGAACACCTGCAGGTCACTGATTTGATACATGCAGTCAGCATCCCAACAACAGGATGGTATGTCACGCTAGTGGGGAAAAGCTTTGCCAACAAAACTTACCCAGAGAGCAGAAACATGACTTATATATCGGCTGCATAGAGCTCTTGCTCAGCCCTTCACCAGTATCGGTGTAGCGACCCATTGTACAAAGGCAGGAATGCCATTTCATCCCTGCTGGTGGTGCCGCGGTTCACAGAGTTCAGTTCTTGTTGCCCCTGAAAGTCCCAAGTAGACGCTTAGCTCTAGCCCCAAAGGAGAACGCTGCCTTCCCCCCTGGCCAACCTCAACTGCTGCGTTCCCCAAGCGCCACTGCCCCTATCAAGGCAAGGCCGAGCCACCCGCTTGCATTTGCCGTCTTTGCTCAGCCCAGCCTAGACATTGGCACCGGGGCCCTGCGCGTCCTGGGCGTACGCCACCGTGTGGGAGGTGACGCCGCCCGGGCTGTAGGTCATGCCCGGCTCGGGGCTGGCCACGTACTGGGTGCCCTGGGCGGGGGTCCAGGGGGCGGCGCCGGGGGTGGGGCTAACGGGCGTGCCCCCCTGCCGGATGGCGGTGGTGGCCCGGGCGGGGGCTCCCGCCTTGGTGGGTGTGGGGGCGCCGTAGTTGGGGTAGCCCGCGGGGGTGGGGCTCCGTGGGTCAAAGTGGCCCCCCGAGGACTGGTGGTCATCGCCCTCGCGGCCGTCCATGAGCCCGGCATAGATGATCTGCGAGGGCATGGCAGGGCATGGCCTGAGGCCTGGTGTACTGGTGCATAATGAGCTGGCTACCACGAGACATCCCTGGTCAGCCGAGCTTGTCGCGGGTTAAAAACATCAGCTGCTTGGCTGCTAGGTGTGCTTGCTTGGGTCAGCTTAAAGCAGCTAGTCAGGGACCCCACCCATCACCACTACCACCCTAGGTATGTCCCCCTCCCCCCCTCTTGACTCACCCAGAGGAAGTCGCCGATGAGGAACATGATGAGGCCTGCAAAGTAGACCTTGAGCCTCCTGCGGTAGTCGTACTCGCCCAGCTCGTTCACGTAGATGATGTCAAATATCTTGGAAGCATCCACCATCATGATGGCAGTGAGCTGCAGGCGGGAGACACGAAGAAAACTGGTCAGTTCCTGCTTGTGTGGCCAGCTGGTATCTCCAGACTGTAGGGCAGACTCACTCCTCAAGCAAGGCTTTTAAGGTTGTGTATCGTTCATGCGGCGCTTGTCTCGCCTCCAGCAAAGCGACCAAACTGGCTCCACACGGGATGTTAGACCCGCAGGGTGCGGCATGTGCACAGCAGCCCCAGGGCCCCACAGGGTGTCCTTGGGGGGCAGAGCTAAACACATCCACTGCGGCCTCTTTTGCCTCAGTTACATATCCCCTCCCACTGCTCTCACAGGCTGCCATAGCCAAACACACATGAACGACAAGCCCAAGCATACCTAGCATTTACAGCCCAGACAATTCCCCGCTGATCACCCTGTCTGCCACCACCAGCAGAAATTCCATCCACACAGCGACACGGAGTATTCCAGCAGCAGGGCTCACCAGCAGGAAGAGGTAGAGGGTGACCTTGCGCAGCCGGAACATGGAGGGGATGCAGGAGCCGAGGCTGGCCACCACCTACAAGGGGATGGCACACGCTTGCCCTTTGGTCTGGGGCTGCCCTGCCACCCATATGCCTCAAGACTGGCGGCTGCCTGTGACGAGCAGAGTGGGTGCTCTGGACAGTACCAGGGCCAACGCATGCACCGTTTGCTGGGGATGCCCCCGATAGGGAACACACTGGCTGGACACTGTCCATGGCTGCCAAATTGCACATCGCTGGCTTAGTATGTCTGGTTGCGCTCATGTAAACTTGTGGGTCGCCAATCGGCGCCAACCGATTGGCGACAAGCAGGGAACTCACCAACACAATGAAGGCAAACCATGTGATCCACCACTCAAACGAGAGCCTGTCTCCGCCTACAGCACCGATCAAACGGGGGAAGAGCACCAATCTCGTAAGCTTCTCCACAAGCTATTTTGGATACATACAGTCGTGCATCCAAAACAAGTCTGGCACCTTCTTGTCACATGCATTTCCTTCTTCAACCGCTACCAGCCCAAAATCAGAAGGGGGAGGGGGGGGGGGGAGGGGGGGGCATGCACCTGGCCTGTCAGCAGACACCCGTCCGAAAGTTAAAACAGCCCTGGTGCATCTTGCATCTCATTCCCACAGCGGGTATGCCTTCTATCGAGGGCAACAAGCAAACAGAGATGGGTAGGACTGCCTGGCACGCAAGAAGGGAGATGAGAAACAAGGGGGCCTGAACTTTGCCACAAGTCAGTTCCAACCCTTGGGCCAACTAAACTCACATTGTGACCCAACGCTATCTCCGCACTGGGCTTGAGCGGCACTCTGCAGATTCCAGTGCAAAGTGTGTTTCAGACAGAATCAGTCACCCATCCGACAGCATCGATGGCAGTTGTTCGGAAATGCGAAAGGTGGTCTATATCCCTGAATACAGTACTAACCACGCCACCGAGAAGGATGACCCAGCTGGTCCATAGCCCGATAGTGAGGACAAGCAGGGGGATGGCTTTGACCCAGTTCATCCTGGGCTTTCCTCGCAACTGGAAGGTAACCTATAAGCGATCCTTTGGGTTCGAAACGAGAAACGCCCTTGCAAAGTCGCGCCGGTGGTTAATGGTTCGCCCAGCTTTCACTTACTCAGCTACCAGGCAGCTTAGCTGGCGGATTCCTTAGGTGTGTAGGCGCTGATGAGAAGGACATCTCCCGCTGGGCTTTTGTCTGTCAAGGCTGCTGCCCTACTGAAGTCGCTGAAGACGGGTCCGAAGCCAATAACAGCTGCATATCCCTTGCAGCGCAAAAATCTTGCTCCACGGCGACTTCAACTTTGGCGCCTCTGGGCGCAGGAGCCGGCGCGCCGAAACAAGACCAGAACCCCGCGCCTCCTGCGCTAGAAGGTAGGGGACCACTATACTACAACGCTGGCGAATGGCGCAATGTAATCCCAAGGATCTTAGTTCCGAACGCAGGTTGAGCATGTCATGCCGTCCCAAATCATGCACCGAGCAAATTGTGGTGTCAGCCCTGACTGCTACAGTGAAGAAAGCTGTCAACCAGCTGTCTGTGACTGAACACAGCCCTGCTAGCACCCAGTCATGGAGCAGAAGCGCACCAGGAAGGACCCCCCCCCCCTGTGACAATCATTCCGAACAGCCTTGCCCGCCTGCTCCCGGCTGTTGCATGCACACACAGTCCTGGCAACTTTTTCTCAGACCAAAAGACATGAGGATGCTAAGACAGCCAGGCCGAAGGCTCTATACAGATTGAATCACAGGAAAATGTGATTCATACATTAACTACTCACCACTCAAAGCAAGCAAGTACATCCATTCATCCCACCACAACCATGCGACGACGCAGCTGTTTACTATGTTGAAACCGTCTGCTTGGGTAAATACATTCACACAAAAGGCAGCATGTCTGCCTTCCTATGGTCTCTATGCTGACAAGAAAGAATGCCAGCTGACCAGACACCCACATGTCACCAGGCCACCTCAGGGGCAACCCCTCCCAAACCGCACATGGGCCCAGCTTGCAAGCGTCCCTTGGCTTAACAGACCTGCGGTGTGGGTCTGCCTGACTCTTGGATGCCATCATTTGATTGTGACGTAGCTGCCTGCTGTTGGCCGCTTGGGGCCGTCTTCCCCCCAAAATGGCCGCAACGGTCCCTGCGCTTCCTCGTGCCTGAACAAGAAAGGAAGCTGCTGAGTATTATATTGGGGTTACGCACAAGCCGAGAGTACCTCAAAGATGCTGCGCTTGGGTGTCAGCTACGTTCTGACAAGGGACAACTGCTGCTGTCCTCATGCACACAATACCCCACAGCTCTTGGCCGACCGGTTGGCCATGTTGTCCCTCCCTTGGAAACCCGCACCTCAACCCACCAATGGCAACTGACCCGCCCAGACCCTGCCCACCACCCCTGATGTATGCACCGCTGTACCACCGCCCCATGCTTGTGTGCCTTGTGGATGTGGCCTTGCACCTCCTGCTGGCAACACATGCAGCCAAACCGTGACCCATGTGCTCACCTTTTGATCTCTCGCTGCACGGCCGCCCTGTACTTGGGCGCCATGCAGCGCAGCGTGATGGAAATGCGGCGGGAAGCCACAGGGGGCACGCAGTGCTCGGCTTTCTCGCCGCCATACCCCTTGAGAACTAGGCAAGAACCTGCGGGCACGCACACAATCAAAAAGGACATGATTGCGTAGGACACCGCCTGCCTTACTCAAGACTTCCTAAAACTAGCGCAAGAACCTGCGGGCACGCACACAATCAAAAAGGACATGATTGCGTAGGACACCGCCTGCCTTACTCAAGACTTCCTAAAACTAGTGACCGCTATGCCGAGCCAGCCTCCCGAGCTCGCCCGGCCACACAGCTGGGGACACGCCGCGTCAGGTGCGCCGCTGTGGCGCCTGTAGGCTAGGAAGGGTCCCGGGAGCTCGGCTGGAAATTGGACACAGCCCCTCCACAGCAGGGGCAGCTGCCAGCAAATGGAACATGCACGCCATGCATGCAGTACCATGCATGCAGCGAGGAATGCTAGAAGCCAGCAGGCTGCCCCAAGAGCGGGATGGCACACACGTGCAATGCACTGGCCTCCTCCTAGCCGGCAAGCTAGGGACTAGCTGACGCCTCGCAAGAGCAGCAGCTCGGCAGCGGTCTGGCCACACGCAGGGGGCCGCTTGTGTCGGCCCCAGTGGCATGGGTAGTGGGAAGAGCACCGGCCCGCCCCAGCAAGAAACCAGCACCAGCTGATTTCAACCTACCTGTGGGCAGGGGGATGAGTGCTGGCTCGCCGCCCTCGGGGGCCCAGAAATCCCCGGGGCCCCTGGCCACCAGCTTTTTGGAGAACATGATCGGCTGCTCAGAGACGAGGGAGATGGTGCAGAAGGGCCTGCACAGCAAAGGGCCAGCCCAGCAGCCTAGCCCAGCGTTGGATGTGCACCGCCGCACGGGGCTGTGTTGCACCTGAGGGAACCACTGGTGTCAAGGGTGCAAGGCCCACTGGATACTTCGCAGGATTGCTATCAAAGCTTTGCATGCTGCGCAGCCCGGGAGCACCTGACATTTTAACATCACCCTGGGCTCGGGTTACACAGGACACTCGTGGTAATACTGTTTGCAGGTGAGAAAGCGACCCAAGGACTTGTTACATGGCCTGGTGCCGCGCTGGAAGGCGCTTGTATGTAGCCTTGGTGAAGTTGCACTTTGGCTTGATGTACACAATGACCAATTTATAGCAAAGCCTGCTTGTCACTTCGACTGGGCCCTGGGAAGTGCAGACCTGGACCCACCTGACGAAGTCAAAGTGATCGATCTGCACACAGGGGAAGCGATCCGCCACTTAGCTACCAATACCAAAGACATCCGGCCTCAACCCTGCTGCAGCAAAACTAGTAGAGTGCACAAATGCGTTGCCAGCTGCAAGCAAAATGATGTTCCTGCGGTTTGCATGCAGAAGGCACAGCAACAAGCTCACAGCAGGTCAGTGTTGGCGTTGCGGTTTACTTAAAAAAGCCTGGATCCAAATGCAAGCCGCAATCCTTTCCCTCGGCACCATCAAGCGCTCGGCTCAAAGCCGCAAACTCTGGTGCAAGTTCAGAGCACCAACCTACTGCCACAGTGTCATGCTGACAACATTGTACCCATGCAGCCAGCACCGCTCACATGTGGGGGTATGCAGTCGCCCTCCTCGTAGATGTTGACTATGGCTGAGTCAGGCTCGGTGGCTCGGGGCAGGATGTGCCAGCGCGTGAGGCGGCGGCACAGCGCCCGCAGCGTCGGCGGCATTGGCTCCACTATCTCCTCCGGCACAATGCCTGCAGCCATGACGCATGCGGGGTGTGACAGGATGCCGGCCTTGCAGAGCACGGCAGCATATCCAGCCAGGCTGTGGCTGCTGAGGGGCTGCTGCCGTGCATGCAGTGTCTCTGGGGTGGCAGCAGCCACAGGCAGGGATGGTTTGGCGCGGGGGGGCAAAGAGTGTGGGAATGTCGTGCTCTTCCTTTCATGGCGGGCGGACAAGGGGGAAGGCATTGCCTTGAAATACAAGGAGGGCCAGTAACAGCACGATGGACCAGCAGACGGCATCCAACGTGCAGGGACGTACGCACCCGGCTGCCGCCCCTGGTCGTCGGCGGCATAGTTGTAGCAGCAGCCAAACTGCACCGTCATGCGGCCCTTGCCCGGCATCCACTTGCGGGGGGCACTGAAGGTGCGGCCGCGCAGGCCGCCCGCTCGGCCCTGCACCCCCAGATGCAGCCGAAATGCTCACCGCAGTCGTGACCCACAACGAACGAGCACCAATGCCTTGGGTAGTGTTGCAAGGCACAGCGGCCCTGCAGCTTGCCCACCCCGCCACCCACCACCCGCACAGCTGCAGGCAGACCACATGGCTGCCGCAGCACACAGGCATGGAACCGGAATGCAGGCTTACGCCGGCCCCAGGCGGGCCTCCTCTGTCCCCCATCCCCCGTAGGTGCATTTCTCTCCCCCCCCTTTGCCAACCCCCTCCTCCCACCAACCCACCAGTGCAACCCAGCCCTCCACCTCCTCCACCAGCAGCGCCTGCTCTGCCGGGGACAGCACCGCCTCGTGCAGCTCCAGGCCCTCCGCCACGTTCAGGGGGCGCCGCCCCACCAGCTCCGTGTGGGCAAATGTGCGCTTCCTCACTTGCCTGCAGGCGCGTAGGGCGGTGGGTGGGTGAAGGCATGCGAGTCACCATTGCAGACAGCCTGAGTTGGAACAACACGTTCTTTTGGCAGGTGAAACCCTGACAAAGCAGGCGCCGCCAAAAGGGCCCAGCAGCAAACCTAATATGCACACTCTTGTAAGAAGGGGTGTCATCCCTCGGCAAACTTCCTTGCCCTCTCCCCTGGCACGATGCACACGGCACAGAGTTCCTCCTTCCTGACCAAGCCCTCCCCTGTCACCGCCCCCAACCCCCCCTGCCGCCCACCGCACCTTCTGCGCTGCAGGTCGGGCGTGCCGTCACCGGCCACGCGCAGCCCGCACCGCTGCTCCACTATCTCAATCGGCGGGGCAGCAGCCTGGGCGAGCGGGGCAGCTGCCGGTGCTGGCGCTAGCGTGGTAGGGAAGGCATCTGACGATGTGGCGGGACCTGCAAGTAGGTCATGTCGAAGACTTCATGCAAAGCCGGCGCTGGGTGCCATGAGTTACATAGAGGTGTGCACCCAAGACACCTCGACACTGATTAATACTCACTATGTAACTCTAGAGCCCTAAGGAAACCCCCAAACCTGCGGGCCCGACAGCAGTCAGCCTCCTTGAGCATGACCTCCAGGACCTCCATTGCCAGGCCTACAGTTTGGGCCCACCATCAGGCTGTCAAGCAGAGCCGCCCTCACTCACCAGCCGACTGCTTGAGCCTGTCCCTGAGGGTCCCGGCCGCCCACTTGTTGCCCCACGCCCCGCCGCCCGCAGCCGGCCCTGCAGCCGCTGGCCCCGCTGCGCTACTGGGAGGTCCGGAGGAAGTTGCAGGTGCTGCGGAGGGCCCTCCTGCCCCCAGGGCCGGGAAGATGTCCTCCCTGCTCGCTGCCCCCTTGGACCAGGTGGGGGAGGGAGCTGACGGGGGCACGTACTGCCCTTCCAGCAAGGCATCATAGCCTCCTGGATTTGGGGCAGGCGAGGCTGCTGCGCCTGTGGCCTGTGCTGCTCCTGCTGGTACGGGTGCTGGGAGGGCAGCTGCCTCGGGCCTGCCTGCGTCTGATGCTTCGGCACCAAGCGCAGCTGGCTGGAGAGGGCGGTCCGGCTCATCTGCAACCAAGGGACCGAATAATGAGGCGCGAACGGGCCTCCCCCACACCCAACCTCCAGAGGCACCACAGCTTCTGGCAGTGAATGGGGACGCCCAAGCGCCAGAGGCACAAGCAGCCATGCTTGGCCCCAGAGTCCTGCTCCTGAGCCAGAGACACCCTACACCGGCATCAAGCCGCAACTTGCTGAATACCCGTCCCCTCCGCAGCTGAATGGGTACACTCTCACAGCCTGCCCTTGCCCACCCATTCCTGGCTCCTCATGCTGTGGAGGCTGAGCCCCACCTGCTTCTGACTCCCCGCGCAAGCGAGGCCTCCGCTTGGGAGCCGGGACCGGCCCGCCCGCTCCCCTGCCCCACGGCCGCTGTCGGTTCCCCGCAGGCCCAAGCACAGGCCACCCGTCTGACTGCTGCTTATGTGCCTGCTCATCATGTGGCTGCGCCTCCTCGGCTACTGCCATGGCCTGTCCGCTGCTGCACCTGCTCAGGCCCAGCCCAGCTGCAGGGTGGGACGCAGGGTCTGACAAGCTCGCAACCTGGCTTGCTACGCGCTCTCCACAACCGCTGGAGGCCACATGGCCGGTAGAGCTACCATCCACCTCCACAGTAGCTGGCGCATCAAAGCCTGGGGACGGGCACCGAGTGGCGCTGCTCGTCACCTGCTGCTGGTCTGGCTGCTGATGCTCATAACTAGGCGGCGGCATCCTTGGCACATGGAAGCCAGGCGGCAGTCCGTTAGCCTTACTCCCAAAGCCAGGTGGCAGCCGCGCTGGCCTGTTCTGCTGCGGTTCCTCCTGCTGCTCGGCTGCTGCATGCTGCGTCAGCTGCACTGCCCTTGGAAGGAACCCGTTGCGGCTGTCCTGCACGTCTGACCCCACCGGCGCAGGCGCCAGCAGGGAAGCGGCCTGGGCTGAGCTGTTTAGCTGCTGCCCCTGCTGTGCCTCACAGTCTGCCCCTTTCTGCGTGCCTTCTGACCCACCGCCTGTACCAACTCCGCCGCTAGTGGGCGATGCTGCCCTTGCAGCAGAGTGAAGAGGCGCTGGGATGGGCGCTGCATGCAGCCCTGGCAGGAGCTGGGCAAACTGAGCAACCATGGGGGACACCGCCGTGTCATGCACGTCCCGTCTGCCACTAGCGTCCACGGACGACACTGCAGTGCCATTGTCGTGGGCAGTTGGCAATGCAGACCCGTTGGCCTGCAGCCCTCTGCGATGGGCCGGAGCTGAGTCGCGGCCCTGGGGTGATTCAGCTGCGCCCGCCGCTGCCTGTCAAGGGCAGCAAGAAAGGGACGGTAGACATGCTGAGTACAAACCCTGTTTGAATGCGCAGCAGACCCAAGGAGGCTGTGTGCACGCGAATGGGACAGTAAGTTAGCTGCAGGCAATGCCTGCAACCCGAGCAACCGCTGCCTTGCCTTGCCTTGGTGGCCCTGTCCTCTCCTGATACCCCTCTGGCAAACGTAATGAAAGGGTGAACATATCACTCTAGTGTGCATGCCTTGTATACGTCGGTGGTGTACAGTAACACAGGTAAAATTGACACACATATCCGTAGCTTCCGCCTACCTTGTGCAGGCAGCCCAGCAGCTTCTGCTCCTCCTGCTGCAACACTTGCAACTCAGCCCTCTGCCGCTTCACCGTTCGCTCATGCTCCTGCGAGCACCCTTGACATCTCACTTCACAGTACCGATATGACCCAGTGGCGGGACATGCATGAGACAGCGGTAGGGAAGGGATAGGCTGCAGTGCTGTCTTTGTTAGGCAAGGACGAGGAGCAGTGTTGACGAAATAGCCAACTGCTAACCCAGAAGACTTTGGCATATGTGGCGATGAGCAGTATACGGATGAGCCTCAGGTGCCAGGCAGAGGTACGAGTGCAGTGTAAACCAGAGGTGTGTGCTTTCAGAGGAGCACCACTGCGGTTCACCTGTAGCACTGCCTGGATGTAGGCCTCTGCTTCTTCAATCTTCCTCTTGGCTGCAGCTATACTAGACTGCACCTCCCCTAGGCGACCTCGTACATCAGCCTGCATGTAAAGGTTTGAAGTTAGCATGCTGGTGATGCTGGCGGACACGATAGTTTGGACGGTGCAGTGCCCGCACA
The DNA here is from genome assembly GCA_001598975.1 of Parachlorella kessleri. NCBI lineage: Eukaryota > Viridiplantae > Chlorophyta > Trebouxiophyceae > Chlorellales > Chlorellaceae > Parachlorella > Parachlorella kessleri. The sequence continues at coordinate 20,573 of BBXU01001989.1, forward strand.
CTAACCATGTCCGAAGTCCAGCTTGAGGAGACTGCTGGCACCCTTGACCAAATTGAGGTACAACAACAGGTTGGGACTTGCTGTTGGCACGCGGCCTTGCTGGTCTTACTGACATATCTGATGTGGGTTATAGTGGGTACATACGAAACGAGCCCAAACGACACAGTTTCCATGTTCACAGCATTACAGCGCACCCTGACTCAATTAGAAGCCACTTGCAAACACAAGTCATACCTGACTCATTGTAGGCTGTGTAATCAAAGGTCACCTCCTGCCCATCAGCGGGCAGCTCACCCTGCCCCTCAACAAAGTCCTTGTAGATAAGACCCTCCGGAGAAACCTGGCACGGGTTTGCCACTGCCTGAGCGGTCCCGCGGAGCTGCTGTGCCTATGCTGTCCATGAGTCACATGGCGCCATTTGACTGACTGCCCATTCAAAAGATCGTCGCTGGTGCATTCCGCTATGTGCCCGTGCTAACTCTGCCAGTGTGCCACACCAAGTGAGCCATGGCCACGCCTGGGAGCTATGAATTGGAGAGGGACGCTGACTTTGAGCTGACTACTTACCAGCAAAACTCTGTGGAATACTATGAAAGTATCAGCCTGTGCCGTGGCGGCACCAGTCTCTCTAGTGGAAATATCGCCCGCTACAAGAGGTTGGATGGCAACCTGACCTGGTGTTCTTCCGGCATGTGGCATCTTCTTGGGACATGCCGTTGAGCGGCGGTGTCAGGCGCTTCAGCCGTGGCAGCACCGTGCTCCAAGCCAAGGCAGCCAAGGTCAAGGAAGACCTTGTTTCCGCACGTGATAGCACAGCGGAGCAGAGGGTGCGCCACTTTTACGAAGGCTGGCTGTGCACTGGCCGCATCCTACTGCAGCAGCCAAATAGTGTTCACAGATGGAGTTTTGCAGTGCCACATTTGCTTACAGCTGCCATCTCAGGGTTGAACTTTACAAGGCTTTTGGTTGGTGCAGGCTAAGGTTCTGGAGGCCACACTCAAGAACATGAACTCGCAGTTTGGCAAGAACAGCGTGATGAGGATGAGCGATGCCCCAGACCTAGATGTGTGAGTTGCACGAGCACCACCCCTGCTTGCTCTAAGTACATGCAGCGCTGCTGCCTGCAAGGGATGCAGTGTACTGAATGATTCCCTGGGTTTATCCTGAGCACATGTGTCCGCTTCTGCCGCTGACGCAGCCAACCTCCTCTTGCATGTGTAGAGGTGCACTGGTGGTGATATGTGCACTCTGGTGTGCACATATCCCCAGCCCGTCATGTTCAGCACTCCCTCACACTTACCGCAGCACACATGAACACACCCAGCATGCCACCCTGCTGCGGCCTGTCTGCAGCGAGCGCTCTGCCAGCGGCGCCCTGACCCTGGACATCGCCCTTGGCGGCGGCTGGCCCAAGGGGCGCATTGTGGAGATTTTTGGGCCCGAGTCGTCCGGCAAGACCACCGTGGCGCTGCATGCCATGGCGGAGGTGCAGAAAGCGGGCGGCAACGTGGCGCTGATT